>LPNX011013889.1:253740-313079 GCA_001517045.1 Pseudotsuga menziesii | reverse complement strand
TATATGTAAGTTGAAGAAGGCCCTCTATGGCATGAAGCAAGCTCCCAGAGCTTGGTATGGAAGGATAGATAGTTTCCTATCAATTATGGGCTTTACCAAAAGTAATGATCCTAACCTTTATCTCAAGGTTGTAGAAGATGAACTTGTCATCTTGTTATCATATGTGGATGACTTATTCTTGACAGGGAAGGAGAAACAGATCATGGAAAGCAAGAAGAAACTAGCAGAAGAATTTGAGATGAAAGACCTTGGGTTAATGCACTATTTCCTAGGTCTGGAAATATGACAAAGTTCAGAAGAAATCTTTCTCAACCAAGGAAAGTATGTGGTAGAAATATTGAAGAGATTCAATATGTTGGAATGCAAATCCATGGCCACACCCATGGACTCCAACCTGAAGCTGTTAGCTGATGACTCATCAAAGTTAGTGGATGTGACTCATTATAGACAAATCATTAGGTCATTAATGTACTGAACAAATTCCAGACCAGACATTTGTTTTGCTGTGAACACCTTAAGTCAATATCTTGTTCAACCAAGACGGGTTCACCTAGTAACCACAAAACATGTGATGAGATATCTGAAAGGGACTATAGACTTTGGTATATACTATGATGATAGCCATGAGTATCGATTGTATGGCTGCACAGATGCAGATTGGGTTGGAAGTATCTCAGACAGGAAATGCACATTAGGTAGATGCTTTTGTTTGGGGTCTGCTATGAGTTCATGGTTTAGCAGGAAATAGTCCAATGTTTCTCGTAGCATGGCTGAAGCAAAATACATAGCAGATTGCTCTGCTAAGTTGTGAAGTCATATGGCTTCGGAAGCTGATATCAGGTCTCTTTGACCTGAAGATGGATACTACAATGATTCTATGTGCTAACCAGATTTGTGATGACAGAGAACCCTGTGTTCCGATTGTAACACATAAAAATTTGGTATTTCTACATACGAGATAATATGTAGATGATTATGTTTCAGTATTTACATACTGTAGATGCAGATGATGATGATTCCGTATTTCTATACTGAATATGTATATGATGATGGTTTGAATGATGATGTACCGATGAAGCTTGTGTCTCGGGTAAAGTTCGAACACTTTCGAGACAAGCTTGGTGTTGTTCGAAAAGACCTTCCTCGAAAGGGGGAGTAGTGATGTTGCAGTCGGATTGTATCATCCCTGGGCACTTTCCCTAAAGTGATCCAGAGACCTCAGTCCTTGAGAATAAAGAGGGATTGTATCATCCCGGGACATCTATCCAAAAGTGATCCAGTGACCTCGGTCCTCGAGAATGAAGAGGGATTGTATCATCCTGGGACATTTGTCCAAAATAGATCCAGTGACTTTGGTCTTTGTGAATGTGGTGGGATTGCATCATCCTTGAACTTCGGTTCAAAATGTATCCAGAGGTCTCAGCCCCCGTGAAAGTGGTGGAATACATCATCCTTGAACCTCGGTTCAAAATGTATCTGGAGGTCTCGGCCCCCATGAAAGTGGTAGGATTGCATCATCCCTGAACTTCGGTTCAAAATGTATCCGAAGGTCTTGGCCCCCGTGAAAGTGGTGGATTGCATCATCCCTGAACCTCGGTTCAAAATGTATCCGGAGGTCTCAGCCCCCGTGAAAGTGGTGGATTGCATCATCCCTGAACCTCGATTCAAAATGTATCCGGAGATCTCGATCCCCGTGAATGTGGTAGGATTGTATCATCCTTGAACTTCGGTTCAGAACAGATTCGGTGACTTCGGTACTCGAGAACATGTGTTGATCCCATATTTCCTAGAGGAAGGATTGTCTGAGTTCCACATATGTGTTGATCCCATAATTCTGAAAGGAAGGATCATTAGTAACTCCGTAAAGATCTAAATACCGTAATTTCGAAAGGAAGGATCATTGAATTGATCCCGTAATTCCAATAGGAAGGATTGTCTGAGTTCCACAGATGTGTTGATCCCGTAATTCCAATAGGAAGTATTGTCTGAGTTTCACATCTGTGTTGATCCCGTAATTTCGAAAGGAAGGATCGTTAGTAACTCCGTAAAGACCTAAATCCCGTAATTCCGAAAGGAAGGATCATTGAATTGATCCTGTAATTCCAATAGGAAGGATTGTTTGAGTTCCACAGATGTGTTGATCCCGTAATTCCAATGGGAAGGATTGTCTGAGTTCCACAAATGTGTTGATCCCGTAATTCCAAAAGGAAGGATCGTTAGTAACTCTGTAAAGACCTAAATCTCATAATTTCGAAAGGAAGGATCGTTAGTAACTCCGTAAAGACCTAAATCCCGTAATTCCGAAAGGAAGGATCATTGGTAACTCCATAAAGACCTAAACCTCATAATTCTGAAAGGAAGGATCATGTTGATGTTTTGATGATGTTGATGTTTTTATGATGATGATGATGTACTGATTGAAAGATCAGAATATGATGATGATGTTGTTGCTGATGATGATGATGTTCTCTGATCGAAAGATCGAAAGATCAGAATATGATGATGATGATGTTTCTCTGATCGAAAGATCAAAAGTTGCTAATGATGATGATGTTCTCTGATTGAAAGATCAAAATATGATGATGATGTTGTTGTTGACGATGATGATGTTCTCTGATCGAAAGATCAGAATATGATGATGATGATGTTTCTCTAATTGAAAGATCAGAAGTTGCTGATGATGATGTTCTCTGATCAAAAGATCAGAATATGATGATGATGATGTTTTCTGATTGGAAGATCATAAGTTTCTTATGATTATGATGTTGCTGATGATGATGATGTTTTCTGATCGAAAGATCAAAATGCGATGATGATGATGATGTTTATGATCAAAAGATTAGAATGTGATGATGATGACATCTTGATGATGATGATGCCATATTATCAAAGTATGATGATGATGACATACTGATCGAAAGATTAGAAAATGATGATAAGTTGATGTTAGAATATGATGATGTTCGGTTGATGATGTTTCTGATCGAAAGATCAGAGGCTGATGACAATGATGATTCTGATTGAAAGATCAAAATGTGATGATGATGATATTTTGATGCTGATATTTTGATGATGATGATGTTGATGTTTTGATGATTTTTTCATGATGATGTTTCTGATCGAAAGATCAGAGTATGATGATGATGTTGTTGCTAATCGAAAGGCCAAAGTGCTGAAGAAGATGTTACTGATCGAAAGGTCAAAGTGTTGAAGATGATGTTGCTAATCGAAAGGTCAAAGTGCTGAAGAATATGTTGTTGATCGAAGCAGTCAAAGTACTGATGATGCTGAAGACTAAAGATTGAAGATGAAGACTACATGATGTTGAAAATATTCCAATGATTTATAGATGTATCACCCTGATGATGTTGATGATGTCCTCTATCTCTCTCCTATTATTGTTGTTGTTGTTATTGTTATAGAATACCCTTCTTGTTAAGGGGGAGTGTTGAAATATTGTAACTTTGAAGATTATTCTATATGTATTTCTTTGTGGTCCCCGATGGTCCTACCGGGAGAACCACTTGTATTACTTTGTACCCCGATGCTCCTAATCTAAAGAACTAATAAGAGTCATGAGGCAGTCCCCTCTAATTGTAAAGGTGGGTCATTAGCACCCCAGTGTGGTTACTTGAGCCTACATGTGTAACTTGAGCCTACATGATTAACTCGAGCCTACATGACAGATGATTTAACTTAAGTGAACGGATGAATATAAATAGAGGTGTAGTGCTCCTAATTTATGACACACACTCTCACTTGTGTAGCGCATTAGTGGAGAAGAGAAGTAGCTGGAGAAGGAGGAGGATCAGGCTTTGATATCCTTGTTGGTTTTATCTTTTATCTTTTTTGGGGCATCTATATTGAGGAATATTTTACTGGGTTTTTCCCTTTAGGGTTTTCCCAGGATAAATATTTGTGTTCCTTTTGTATGGTTGTGCTTGTCTATCTTTCAGTGATCCTATTTATATGCTTTTGTTATGAAAAATGAAATGAAATACTGATGTCTTAGCTAAGCATATGAAAATTTAACACTAAGTCAGATGGATGACTTGGACAGGAAAACATCTCCACATGGCCCCTACATTCCAATTTTCTTGAGGAGGGTGCATGAATTGGCTAGGGCTAGGGTTTTAGGTGGATGACTTGCTCTCACAGGTCACCTATTGCCTCTACTTGCAAAGCAGGTCACCCAGATATCTATTAAAAGAGAATTTGAGCTCCATTTACTAGTTTGGTTGATGAATTATTGGTGCATGCTTATGTGAAGCATGTATTTCTGAGTGATGTACCTCATACCTTTGAGAGATAAGCCCCAAATCCTTCCTTCCCCACTCCTTCATTCCCATTCCTTTCTCATTGCAGTTGTGGAGCACATGATGATCATACAATTAGATCATATCAGTCATATATTTTATCCACCATCTCAGTAAATTCAAGCTCCAGTGAATCTCATGCTTCACCTACACTCCCATCCATTCCATAGTTAGATTTTGGGCCTCCTACCCATTGTTTTGAGTCCTCTTATGGAGTGGTCAGTCATTACACTTACTTTGATATGTATAATATTATAAAAACTGTTTGAAATATCTATCATATTGTTATCATACTGTCCACTAATCTTACATATTTATGTTTCCATGTATAAGCATGATTTATCATTAAAATGAGGGATTTGAGCATTCTAATGCAATAATAATTGAGCCATGTTCATGGGAATGAGTTTGGAAGGTTTAATATGTTAATTAAAGTTATATTAGTCCCTTTTAAATTTAATTTTCAGGATTGAATTCATTTTTTTATGAATTTCATGTGTTTCCATGCACCTTAGATAGATGACTAGGCTAAATTGACTAGTCTGGTTGTTTCTTCAATTCGGTGAGTTCTATTCACTAAAATTAGATTCTGAAAGTTTATTCATGTCACTAAAAGACCCCTCTATCCATCCATAGCCTCAGAAAAAAAAATTGTTGGAATCGTACAAGATTTGAGCATCCTCCACTATGCAGGGCCTCACTAAGCCAAAATTGCCAGATTTTCCTAAATCGCTCCTCAACTCTCCAAAATTATCCAGAACTGTCCTAAACTGTCCCAAACCTGTTTTTATGGTGTATAAATTTATGAGAACATGTTTTTCCCTTTATCCAAGCCCCTGGTCGAAAGGACTGAATAAGTCTTCCTAGTTTCATGGTTGGGTGACCCATAAGCATGGGAGTAAGTTTCAGCATAGTTGACTCTGAAAAATAAATGGTCCCCTATATAAATGTGTTAGGGAAGATGAATTCTATTTTCTGAAACTTTCCTTGGTTGCTTCCCTCTACCTACTTCCATACTTATGAATTTCTTAGCAAAATACCTTCATTTTCCTAGTCTGAAATCTTAACGAGTGTCTGCAAGTTTTAGATCAGAAATTTAATTAAGTTTGAAGAAATATTAGTTATCAGATATGTATATTATATATTATAACATTACAGAGATCTGAGTTCCTTTTGTGAAGAATCTGTTTCAGTTTTAGTCCTTTCGTTCAAAACTAGTAATTCCCTAGCACCTAGTTTGACAATTTTATGCATCGAGTCTGTTTTTGGACTTAGTGTCTATGAAATCAGACTTCAGATCCTTACATAAAGAAATCTCGAATGATCACAACCTTTAGATTTGATGCATTGGAATGGTGCATGAAATTATTTTTGGTTCCAATAGGAATCTCTAATAAGACATTAGATCAAATCTGGACGGTAGTCCTTTCGTTCAAAACTAGTAATTCCCTAGCACCTAGTTTGACAATTTTATGCATCGAGTCTGTTTTTGGACTTAGTGTCTATGAAATCAGACTTCAGATCCTTACATAAAGAAATCTCAAATGATCACAACCTTTAGAGTTGATGCATTGGAATGGTGTATGAAATTATTTTTGGTTCCAGCAGGAATCTCTAATAAGACATTAGATCAAATCTGGACGGGATTGATAGATGAGTTTAAGAAACCTAAATCTGAGTCAAAGTGCATTACAAAAATAAAATATATTAAGAAATTTCGTATGGATCATGTTTGGGGCTTTGACCAAAGATTCAAAACTTTGATGGCTAGAGTTAGTTTTCATATGTCGGATGTCCGACATAAAGAATGGTTTATTGTGGCGATGTTACCACATATATGTATTCCTCCAATGCAACAGAAGAGTGTATCATAGAGCAGGGATATTGAGATCGCCATGAAGATGGAGGCTTCATTGGTCAGAGAAAATGGTGCAATAATGATGCAGATACAGTCACAGCATTCCAACCTTACATTACAACTTTGGGATGTCGATAAAGGGAAATAAATACAGGAGGAACTCTGGTGTACCTGATGTAGAAATGAAGGACACCATAAATATTCATGTGTGACATTCACTAACTATATTGAATCAAGTGCACCAAATCCAATAAATACAAAAGGAATTCCTTGGTGTAGAATTTGTCAAACCAGAGGACATCAGTCGAAAGAATTTTTATATTTACAAAAATAGTAAGCACACCATCTAGTCTATATTGCAAATTTTGTCGATCAGTAGGACAGGACGAGAAAGATTGTAGAGTATAGCAGTTACTGCAGGAGAATACAGTTGACACCTACCTAATGAAGAATGATGAAGATATGCAATCTAAGCGAGATCAAGCACAATTTCCTCATGCCCAATACCCATACGAACAATACCCTTAGGCACAATTTCCTCAGTCCCAATACCCATAGGAACAATACCCTCAACCCATAGGATGTGGACGTCTTAGAGGTCGAGGATTTGGTCATGGAAGAGGCCAATTCACTTGTTATAATTATGGATAGCCTGAACATTTTTCAAAATATTGCATTAATCCTATGTCGACATGCTCATATTGTAAATCACTGGATCATGATGTTGAATAATTTCCACAATTGATTGCTAAGTGGAAGTTTATAAACATGGGAAACAAGAACCCACCTCATAATGCTAATTCAAACATACAGAATATTTTCATTGAACTGAGGGTACCTAATATTTTTCGTTGTGAAAAGAGGAGGTATTGCGATTGGAGCAGATCAAGAAGCATCATATGGACAACCGACATTGCAACCAACACAACAAAAGAAGGTGTGATTTGATTTCTAGAAGGAATAGGAAGTTTTCTTGGACGCTCAACATTATTTCATCGACGGAAATCAAGCATCGTATTTTGTTGTTGTACTAAATGAAGGACCAATATTGGAAATGCCTCAAAGGTTCAAACAATTATTTCAAAAGAAACCGACAAAAAAGGTTACTAAATTGAAATAATTCTTTCAAAGATGTTTATCATTAATAACATATACAGATGTCGTAGCATAGCTTTCATCGTTAATAAAAGAACCTCAAGTAGATGTGCGACCTGAAAAGAGAGTTAACCACATTGGGAAAAGATTGAAAATTGGTCATGGGATAAGAATGATTGCCAAGATAGGTGATTACGACATGGATTATATTATTTTGGAATTGGGTTATGATGTTAACATTCTTACTAGATAGACATGGGAAAGTATGGGAAATTCAAGACTAGTGTGGTCTCCTGTCCAGCTAATATTAGCAAATTAGTTGAAGGTTTTGTCTATTGGTCAATTGATACAACTTCCTATCGAGATACAAGGACTCAAGACTTATGCAAATTTTGAGGTGATAGATATTGTTGATGATATGAATCCATATATTGTGCTTTTGGGGATCGACTAGGCCATTGACAATCAAACTATTATCAATTTTAACAAGAGGATATTGACATTTGAGGATACAAATTTAAGAGTGGTCGTAATACTTAATCACTAGAAGGCCAAAGGTATGTCGAGCAGGTAAATAATGAAGGACAAGATGGATATCTGGACCATATCTATAATATTACATATGCAATGGATGATTATGTGAATTTGACAACCAATGGAAAACTCCATTAGTGAAGCATTAGTTATTTCTCATCGGATTCAGAAGAAGCTTTGGAAAATTGGAAGAAACAACTCATGAAGTATTAAAGAAAAAATGCGCAAGAATTACAAAAGCAGTGTGATGGATAGGTACTGAGGTATGTGATATGCCTACCTATGAAGGTTTTACTAACTTGGAATCTTGTATTACATAGTTTGAAGAGAAAGTAATAGAATCTTAGTGCCCATTAGCCCTAGAATTTTCATTGAAGGATACACCTGCAAGATGATGGGTTGCACACAACCAGACTATTTCATAATGGCATCAATGTCGAAGACTACTGAAAATCTGATTTGGAGAAAAAGATGCTCTATAATGATCTGAAATATACAAGACTGACTAATCCTGTCAAACATATTGAGCATTATCATGCGACATGGGAGATGTCGTTGCGATAGGAATGGGTGCATGAGTTTATACATACTTTGGACAAGATACTGAGGAACTAGTATATGTCGGTTGAGTTGTGACGAGGAATAGTTGAATGGGAAGAGCTAACTGCCATTTTCACACATATGTTTGAATTTTTTGATGATCATACTTTAATTGATGTTGCTCTACATGTAATCAAGACTAAGATATTTGAAGCTTTTCATGTGTAGATGACAAATTTCCATCAGAGAAATGTGAAAGTACAACATTGTATGGAATGCTACAATGTAATAGGTGAACTTGATGATGATGATCCACACGGCATAAATATTCCTGAGATAAAGGTACTTGCACAGTGGAAGGATAAGGTGTATCAAGCGAAAATTTTATGAATCCTTTGGAAATAAAGAAATTAAATATTTTTTGTCCAGAGAACCTAAAGTCTGCTAATATCGAAGACTACTAGGATGATGAAACTATCGGGAAGATTATAGACATACTACATGAGTTTCAGGATCAGTTCCCCACTAAATTTTCAGAAATGAAGGGAATTATTGGAGATATTGGAGAAATGAAGATCTCTTTGACTCCCAATGCAAATCCTATTAAACAACGACCATGTAGGCTCAATCCAAGGTACATAGAAAAATTTAATACAAAGTTAGACAGAATGTTAGAAGTGGGCAATATAGAACTTGTTGAAGAATTTGAATGGATTAGCCCTATGGTAGTGCAAGATAAGAAAATGGATGGTGAAGTGTGTATCTTCGTCAACATGAGGAAGATGAATGATGCCTACCTACATGACCCATTTTTTACCCCGTTTACAGATGAATTATTGGAGAGTGTCGAGGGACAATAAGTATATTCATTTGTTCATGGGTTCTATGGTTACCATTAGATTAGGATTGCAAAGGAAGATCGAAAAAAGACAATCTTTGCGATGTAATGGGGATGTTTCTAGTATACGGTAATGCATTTTTGACTCAAGAATGCTCCACCTATATTTTCTAGGATAGTTGTAGCTGCTTTTAAAAATTTCATTCATAAATTCCTTGAAGTCTACTTTGACGACTATACTATATTTGGGCTAGTAAGAGATCACATCGAAAGTCTTAGAATGATGTTGGAACGATGTCGACAATTCCAGATTTCCCTTAACTTAAAGAAGTGCATTTTGTTGGGTCATGTGGTTTGGCATGATGGAATACTGATGGATCCTGTAAATATCGTGAATATTGTCGAATTACAACCACCTTCTACATTGAAACAATTGAGAAGTACATTAGGACATACAAGGTACTATCAAAAATTTATCAAAGAATGTGCAAAGGTGACTGCCCCTATGGAGAAATTTTTGAAGAAGGATGTCAAGTTTCAATGGAGTAAACAATGTCAAGAGAGTCTGGATGTTCTTAAAAAAAGATGGTTACAACACCCATATTAGTCTTTCCAAATTGGAAGAAAGAGTTTCATGTACATGTCGACGTGTTTTCTATCGCATTGGGTGTTGTACTTACGCATCTAGGAAAATGTTCTATTGATCATCCCATCATATTTGCTAGTATAAAATTGTCAATGGTAGATAAGAACTATACCACAATAGAAAGAGAAGGGACTAGCTATGGTATATGCTCTTCAAAAAAAATAAACACTATTTGTTAGGAGGAAATATCAATATGTATACAGATCATTCTGTGTTGAAATATGTGGTCAATAAGACAATGTTGGTGTGGAATATTTTTCGATGGCTTCTCCTCTTCCAAGAATTTGACTTTGAGATTATTGTTAAGCTAGTTCTACTGAATTCAGGACTGGACCATCTATTGAGGATAGAAAATGGAAAAGATCATGGTTATCTTGTTGATAGTCTTCGTGACACACAACTATTTCTAGTCAAGAAGTTTGATGATCACTATATATATTATACATTTCTTAACTACAGGTATACACCAAAAGGATTCAGTACAGCACCAAAGAAACAATTAGTTGTAAAAGCTACATACTTCCAATTGATTGTTGGACAATTATACAAGATGGAACTAGATGAAATTCTTTGTCATTGTGTCTTGGAACAGTATTGACCGATGGTATTGAATGAAGGAAATGATGCTATCGTAGGAGGACATTATGTAGGAAAAGTGACAGTGCATAAAATTTTACAGGTTGGATTGTGGTGGCCTACTCTGCATATAGACACTAGAGATTATTGCCGTGGTTGTGATATATATCAAAGAAATAAAAACCTTCATGATGAGATGCGATGCCACTAGTACCTCATGTGACTTTATAGGCATTTAAAAAATCAACTATTGATTTTTTGGGACCTATTAATCCTCCAGGAAAAAGAACGAGTGCATGTTATATAATCATTGCGACAGATTACTTGACTATATGGGTTGAAGCAGCACCAATAAAGGATTGTACTATTGTGACTGTTGTAATATTTCTATTCGACCATGTAGTGATATGATTTGAATGCCCAAATATTCTAATAAGTGATTAAGGCACACATTTTTTCAATCATTTGATTGACAAATTTACTGAAGAATTTCAGATTTAGCACCAGAAGATAACACCATATTACCCACAAGCGAATGGTGTTTCCAAAGCATTCAATAAGATTTGGGAAAGTGGATTAATAAAGATATGTAATGTTCAAAGAGATGATTGGGATCAAAAAATACCTGTATTACTATGGGCTTATTGCACCACCTGTAAAAATTTGATGTTCCAAACTTCGTTCATATTATTTTATGGACAAGAGGTCATCATGTCGATGGAATATATTGTACCCATTCTTAGGATAGCTACGATAATAGAAATGACATAGGTTGGTGTTGTAGAAGACAGATTGTTGCAGCTCGCTAGTTATAATGATATCAGGTTGTCATAGGCTATCATCAGAATGTCGAGAAGGAGCAACAGAAAGATTGGCACAACCGGCATATTAAGTGTAATCAGTTTCAGATTGGAGATCTTATTCTCCTCTATGAAAACAAATTTTTTAAGCACCCTTGCAAGCTTCAGACTGTATATTGTGATTGAGATCACTAAAGGAGGAGTAGTGCAATTGAAGAAGTTATATTGTACACCTTTCAAGGGGTTAGTGAATGCAATTCGAATAAATCCTTATCAAGATAGACACACTTTGGTCGACTGATAGTTCAAAAAGAGAAGGAAAAAAGTATAAAAAAAAATTATGAGTGTTTTTGTCGCAAAGTTGATGAATTTTATGAGTATTTTTTTCATAAGATCATGATTGTTTCAAGTTTGTGAGTTTTTTCCAAAGTGTGAATTTTTTGTCACAAACTTTATGTCTATCACAAGAGAAGAATTGTGTCACGGGTTATATGTCTATCGCAAGAGAACAATTGTTATCACAAGGTATAGAATGTTTTTGTGGACTATGGGTCTTTCGCATAAGAGACCTTATGTCGCAAGGGAGTAATTTATTGTCGCATGACATATTTTGGTCACAATTGAAAGTTGGATGACAGTTAATTTAAGGTAACTGGACACTTTGCAGGCATGATTTTTTGTCACATATGCTATTAATGCACTATAACTACTATTGAATTGATAGGCAAAGTGACAGTTTGGTTGGCAATTTCCTTGACATCATTAGAAATATTGATCCATGTGACAGAATTTTCCACCATCTTTCCATTTATTGCAAGATCATGTGAGTGAATGAATGATCGAATGTGTAAACATAGTTCATCTTCGCATTGAATCTTGGTCATTCCATTGTATCTGAATTACAAAAAATTTGCATTGAGACAAACGTTTTTGTCTACAACCATTCAACCTAAACTTGTTTCTCATATCATGGTCATGTCTATCTCCAGCACTAGCATTGTCCAAGAACCAGGCATTGATATTCCATAACCCACAACCATCATGGAAGAACATATTGAAGTTGTTTCATAGTCGTAATTGATTCCAGAATTTGTTTTACAGCAAGACCCTCCTGGCCCATCAAGAAGGAAACGTTCAGGCTATGGAACTAGTTGCAAACCTAGAACGACAACACATCCACCTGATGTTGAAGCAATAGGAGATGCGTCGGCCAGATTTCTACTTGATTATGTTCCACCAAGGCCATTAAAAGCACAAAAGGTTATTGTTGGAAAAAATACCAAGTATCAGTTAGTAACTCCGATGATACCCAAAGGAGTTCAGGTGAGGACAAACATTATACCCAACTTTAAGAAAATGGAATTCATCGACCATGACCTTCAAAAGTTCCTTGAACTTGACATGAAGAGATATATTGCTATGATATTCAAGACTGAGGATGAACCTATTCACCTAGTCCTAAGGGAATGGGAAAGAGGATTGCATAAATCCGGATTGTTTTCGTTGATGCATATGCCACACTTTGGCCACACAGCAAAATTCAATGCATGTGTGAAGAAGTTTCTACTGTGTTTTTGTGAAGGGTTCCTATGGCTCAACAAAAAAATATTAGTAGACGTTGAGCTCATAGCATTCGTTATAGGACCTTCTCTTACAGGAGTCAACCCAACACCCTTCTTCATTGGGAAGGACTGGAATACACCTCTAGTTAATAGAATGGAGGAAAAGTACAATTTGTCGAGGGATCTGAGAGGATTTTCCATCACCTCTACCAATGACACTATCATTCAATTCATAGTCAAATTTTTATCTATCAAGGAACAATCGTTGCGGTAGAGCAGTGCGCATCGAGTGTCCAGTTGAACTAGGAGACATATTTGTTCAACAAGTTGTTGGTATAATCTGCATATGCATATTTAAAGGGTAATACCTTTAATTAATCCTAGATTTTGATTTTAATTTCATTTGTCACATGGGAAAAACCACCAGACTACCAAGCGGTAGATTTACCAGTTCCATTTCGAGGAGACAGATACCAGAATCTCTAGTTCGATGAGTAGAATCTGTAGCGACAAAGAGACAACAATGTGGAGTTCTATCTGTAAGGAGAGGCACTTAGATATTTTATTAAGAAGCAGGATAGAATAACATAGGAAACCATCAAAATATTTTGTAACATTATAATATTTTCGGTCGATGCTAGCCATATATTTTTGCAACCACGACAAGACCTGTAGAACCATTGGTTAGCTATGATATTTCAGCTATCCGCTAAATAAATTAACACGATTATATAGGATTGGCCTTAAGAATGGAGAGTTCCTATCACATAGGATAAAATCTCTACAAAATATGAGTTGTGACGGGATGACCCATCATAGAATCATAATGGAAACCAGGGAGGAAATCCACCAGCAGAAGAAAGCCCAAGAAGCTCTTCCTACAACATTCAAAATGAATCCAGTGCAACCCTGATAGATCCAAATTTTGGGGATAAAAGAAAACATTTTGAAAATTCAAAGAAGATTTGTAATAAAATGAAGGCTGACGGATCATCTAGAATTGTCGATCTTACAAATGATGATTATAACTTGATTTTAGATCACATGCAGGAAGTCTCAAACCAAAGAGTCAAGAATATGGATGAATGCCACACAGGATTGGTAAGCAACATTACATATTTATTGAAAACAATTTGTACTACAGTAAAAGAAGTTAGAGTAGCACCCAACCAAGCACCATATTCCATTGTGTCGCAAGACCAACATGGCCCATATGAAGAGTAACCTATCGAGACATCGTCGATGACCCCACAAAAAAATATTCAAGTAATTGGTCAAGCAATTGGATTAGGAAAATTGGAGCTCAATGTCATGATAAAGGATCTTGGGCATGTGACTTTTTATTTTTTTTGTAGTACCAATGTATCAAGTGCATGAATGCTACAATAGAGAAGAGATAAAAACAAGAGAGCGTGTGATATTTGGACATCTCAAAACATCAAATAAAACCATTTCGTCACCAAAAAATACAGTCAAGGAAATAGAGAATGGATAAAAAAACCTGGAAAGATTACCGATAGTGATTGGATACAGCTATTACACTCACTTGAAGGATTTTTGTTGAGGAATGAATCACACCCGAGATGTTCTTTGAAACAAAAAATTTTAGACCAGGTGAGATAGTTGAGAACCTCTGCAAGTAATTTGCGGAGTTGGATTCAAATATGACTCCTAGTACACCTCCAAAGGTACTAAAAGAGTGAAGTAAGGCAGAAATTGAGGTTGTGCAAAATATTGAGGAGGAAAAGGAACTCTGTGTCAAAGTGGTTGAATAGGTTTCTCAGTCATGGGAAGCCTTGATCAATGACATAGAGCTAGAACATGTGACAGAGCAGTTGGAACCAACCGAAGGCCCACTTTAACGAGCTAAAGAATGAATTGAATAAGGTACCAACAATGGAAAATATGGCCAAGGTATCCAATATGAAGAGATTACAACGGCACGTAGCCAGATTGTGAACACAATAATAGAAAAGAACAAGTCATGTCCCAGAGCTACTGGAGGAAACGAAAAAGGTTACAAGTATTATTCAACCTATCCATGAGAAGGTGCGACATTATTTGGTTTTGACAATAATGACAACTTCAAAACATATCAGTTCTGAACTTGTGGAACAACTTAAGATAGTATAGGAAGAGGTGAGACTAGAAACAGAACAAGTTGCAAAAATATTTCAATATTTTTAGAGCAAAATCGCACTTACCGAAATTTCATACTAATGTGGCTCGAGACGAGCCACAAGTGAGTGTTGGGGGCCTATTGGCCCTAGGAAAATATGAAAGAAGATAACCATAATATTTCTCAGGAAGATGAATATTTTGGTCGTAAAAGAAGCAAAGACCACAGCCAAAAGAGTTGTCACAAAAGAGGAAGAACATGTGTTGAGATGAGCAGTTCGACCTATTTTTGGTAAAGAGTTAGTTAGAATGATAGTCTTCTTTTTGGAAATAAAGAATGATTTTAATCTGGTTTGATAGTGCCTATTTTTAGATCTAATTGGACAAGGTAAATTAGTAAGACAACATGTCGATTGATACTTGAGAATCAGTCGACAGGTAAAGCAAGACTTGTAAAATCCTATAAATTGAATCCAATCTATATGTGGACGATGGGTGAGGAATGAGATAGGAATTAAGATAGAGCGGAGATAGAGAAGATATACAGAAAAAGCGAGAGAGAGAGATACCTAAACCAAAGAGCATGAGATGAGAAACCAACATGTGAATTGTAAAGAAGATCAAAAGAATAGTCTACAAGGTGAGTGCGCAGACCAAAGGTTCTAAGCCATTTCTCATGCCAGATGAAGAGAACCTTTGTGGTTTTTCCTAGATGGGTTTCCTCATTAAACCTTGATTTTGTGTGTCTTTAATATCTGTGTTTATGTTGAATGCATATCTGTTGTGAATGAGTTGATCTGAATGTGTCAAATCGATATGTTGGGAATGAACTAATCTATATATGTCGCACATATAATGTTATGATCATATGGAAAAGTAGTTAATGTGTATTAATTATTTATGTTACATACTGTCATATATGTTGACGGATCAATAAGATATATTCTTGAATGAATGTATGAGACAGAATTCTATTCCTCAGTTTTGTTCAAGTGACCTGATAATGTTGTAATAAGGAAATACCCCTCATAACTACAGAAACATAGTTCAAGTATTTTCCAATAGATATCTCGGGTGAGACCTCATCTGCGTAGCAGGTGTTGCCGACGGGTTTATGCTCTATCGGGCTGATAACTTGGGATTTCGTGACGAACAATGGATCTATACTTGGGTTTACAAATAAGCAATCCAACAAGTACTACCCAAGTCCCTTCCATGGAGTTAACACCTCATTTGGGTACGTCTACTAGAATACCTTTCCCATATATTTTACCAAGTGACATTCTTGGTCATTCTATTGGGATCCCTTCTAGTCAATTTGTACATGTTAACATTCCTCCATCACCTATAATTACATGGCTTAGTACTCATTATATTCCATAAGTCAACACTATAGTAGTTTCTCAACCTGCTCAAACACCAAATTCCAATGCTTCAACCGGAAGTTAATTTATTCCTTCTATCAACCCTCCAAATGTAATTGGACATCATTTTATAGCTTTAAGTTTACATGTGGCAAGAGGCCAAAGTATGCCTACTTTTATAATATATCAAGTGCAATGCCTTCAGTTGCAGGGCCAAGTGGAATTCTTAATAAGCCCAATGTTCTTTTTCAACAATCTTCTGATGTTCAGAAACAACCACCTATTTTATGGAATCCACAACAGCCTACTATAGGTACTCAATATTTGGATGGGGAAGAATATGCTCAATTATTACTTAATCCCCCTACTACAAATTTTTCTACTGGTGTACCTTTTCCGGGAGGTACGTCCAATCAATGGTCACAACATGTTGTAGGTTATGATACTCAACAACCAGTTGCTTCTTCCCATCTTTTAGCTCAAAATCCTCTAGTTTACCAATAACCGCATGTAGGTGGTCAATATTGCTACAACATGCCACCACAATCGGCTTATGGTCCTACCCGTACTCTCATGCCTTATCAATATTACAGCTACCCACATCCCAATAGGAAACTTCCCTTTTTAGCAACTTTATATTTTCCTGACTTGTCCAAACTCATTAATGATCACATTATGCATGACCGGTTTTTGTTGCCTATACCGGCTAAATTACCCTCATATATACCTAAATTTGATGGTAAAAAAGGAGAAGAACCAAAAAAACATGTTATGACTTTTCATCTTTGTTGTTCATCAAACTCATTGATGGATGATTCTATACATTTAAGGATTTTCCAACGAACTCTTATCGGGACAGTTTCCAAATGCTACATTGAGCTTCCACAACATTTTTTTGTGATTTTATTTCCCTAGCAATTTTATTTCTTATGCATTTTCAATTACCTATTAGATATGAAACATGTTCATACATTTAAACTTCACTTCCTTAGTCCACTTCCACTCATATTTATGATCATATTCATGACTGGATATGACAACCTAGATTAATTAAATCTCATATTCTCGATCAATTGTTAGTTGATTGGTTCACCAAATCACTTCTTCCACCCATTGCTAGAGATGTCTCTTTGGCGTGTGCAATGACAAAAGAACAAGTTATTAGTCATATACATTATTTAGACTTGGTTTATTCCCAGTATGGAACTCTGTATGACTTAATTCCAAATGCCCCTCTTCTTAACATACATCCTTCGAGGCCTTCTATAGAACCACCTATTAATGGAATTGCAGGTTCTACACAAACAAAACCTACAGTTAAATCGATGAAAAATAAAAGTCCTTTGACTTCACAATCTAATTATAATGTTTCAAATTCCAAGACTACTTCCACTCTTGTTGTTTCCATTGACGTTAATGCAGTGAAATCCTCGGAATCATCAGGGACTAATAAAAAGGATAAAAGAAAATCCAAAAATATCACCAATCATTAGGAAGAAACCAAAGCACGAACCACCAATGTTGAATCAAAACCTAAGAGAAATGCTAAGTTCCCTTGCCTAATATGTGGAGGTGATCACTTTACAAAAGAGTGCCCTCATCGCGAGGAAATTAATAAATTTCTTAAGAACACATCCACCTCCAAAGTGTTAACTAATCCTTTCCCTACACAACAACAATTAATTGACCAGCAGTTCACATGACAACTCGATCACAAATTTATGACTTACCTACAAAAAAAGAAGTGAAGGGGTTACTACAAAAAATCATCCTCTTCTACTCCACCTCTGGCTAATGGCCTTCATATAGATAAGCCAGTTTCTGACACAGTGTTGCGTCCACCAAAGAGTACTTTTTGAAAGTCAATTTTGAAACCTAGCATGTGTGCTACTCAGCATTACAATGTTGTTGAAGATATAGATCAATCACAATACGCGATGTCCACTCTCGAAGTACTCCAAATTTGTCTGACACAATGTAAAAATATATTATCGGTACTTGGAGTCATGGATCGGGAAACTTATAATGTCATTACTTTTAATCTGGAAGATTTCAAGTTGAGTCTTTCTCACCAACTAGATTTTCAAATTGTGTTCAAATTACTATGAAAGTAAGTGGGAAAAAGATCCATCCTACCATTTTGGATGAAGGAGCACCCACTTCTATCATGTCTATGTCCTACTAGAGAGTCATTGTTTCTCCTAAAGTCAATTGTTCCCCTACTACTTTGAAAGTTTTTTATGGTCATGGATTCCAACCTTATGGGTTGTTTTCATCCTTATATGTAGAGATAGGGGTCAAATCAGTATCCATTCATATTGAATTTGTTGATGCACCATTAGATTATAATATTTTGTTTGGAAGAAACTGGTTTTATGCTATGTCTATCTCTGAGAAAGTTGCGGGATTTTCTCCATTTATGGTTTCCCCGAGGATAAATATTGTGTTCATTGTTTCTTGTGTTTGATTGTTGTGCTTGTTATTCTCTCAGTTAAAGATCCTAATGTATTGCTAGCTTAATGATAAAAATCTAACATGGTATCAGAGCTAACCTGAGAAGAAGACATTGTGTAGCTGCAGGAACTAGGGCTTCCTACTTTGTGGATCTCTCTCCACAAATTTTCAGCAAAAGAAGGTTGCAATAACTCTCCTCCCTAGGGTGCATCTTTCTATTGAAGCAGAATCCAATTCTGAGGTTTTTCAATTTTGAACCCTACACTGCTGCAGGAAATTAGGGCTTTCCACAGAAGTGGAATTTTTCAGTGAGCCCAGACCTCGATTGATCTCCTCCTCAAAATTGAAGTTTATATATCAAGATCAAATTATTTGGTTGGATAGAACTCCAGAAAAGCAAAACCCTAATATGCTCATGAACCAGCACTGTAGAATTTCAGCTCCAAATCCATATCCGACATCTTGACCTGGTAAGATGTAAATCTTTTGTATTTCCATTTGAGGTTCTTAGTTAAGATGTCTCATCATACCAAGCTTGATGAAAATCTCGAGGGAGTTGATAACTTTCGAGCCTGGAAGTATAGGATCTCCCTGGTTCTGGAAGAAAATGAGTTGGACTCGTATATCAGTGAGGAGGTTCTATTTCCAGAGGGAGATGAGGCTAAGGCCTTGCACAAGAAGAAGTTGGTTATGGAAAAGAGGATTATTTCTTATTCAATCAAGGATCACCTCATACCACAAGTGTCCTCCCTAAAGACACTTAAAGCTATGTTTGATGCCCTAACCAAACTGTTTGAAGGGAAGAACATAAACAGGAAGATGACTCTGAGAAACCATTTGAAGAATGTAAAGATCTAGAATGCTGAGACCATCCAGTCTTACTTTACAAGGGTATCTCAGATCAAGGAACAGCTGGAATCAGTAGATGAAGAAGTGGAAAATGTAGATATTATGATGACCACCTTGAATGGTCTCCCTAGATCATGGGACTCTTTCATTCAAGGGATCTTTGCTAGAAAGAAGTTAGTCAAGTTTAGTAGACTATGGGAAGAATGCTCTCAAGAAGAAGCTCGGATAGCAGCTCGAGAAGAAAAGATGGGAAGTGAAGATCAAGCTCTCACAACCCACACCAAGAAAACCAAAAGGGACCATCATCACTCCAAATGTAAGTCTTATCACTCTAGAAGAGATTGGGCTACTGTTAGATGTTACACATGTCATGAGAAAGGTCACATATCCAAATACTTCCCTAACAAAGGGAACTCAAAGAAGAAGAAGGAAAACAAGAAAAGACATCATGCTCATGCTGCAGAGGATGATGAACCTTCCACAAAGAGAATCAAACAAGAAAGTGATTCTTCAAGTGATGAAGAATATGTGTTGATCTCCGCTCTCATGGGAACTATTTCACATGGAAGCAATGATTGGCTCATAGACAATGGTGCTTCCAAGCACATGACAAGATTCAAAGAATCATTTGTGAAACTATCTGAACATGAGTCACCTCACAAGGTGAAACTTGGGGATGACTACCAGTATCCAATAAAAGGTATTGGTGAATCCTCCTATAAACTAGACTCTGGAAAGTCTATGAAGATGAAAAATGTATTGTTTGTACTAGGACTAAAGAAGAACCTCCTCTCCATATCTGCATTGGATGCAAAAAAAATGAGGGTTGCTTTTGTAGATGGCCAAGTTCTTATGTGGCCAAAGGGAAAGACTTTTGACGATGCAATAGTGATTGGGGAACAAGAAGGAGGTCTATACAAATTGAAGGGTGAGCCAAAAAAAGAATTGGTTCATGACTCAGTAGAACCAAATGAACTTTGGCATAGAATGCTTGCACATGTGCATTATAGGGAACTACCACTTGCAATCAAAGTTTTTTAAGGTCTTCCAAAAATTCAAGCAAAACATGATGGGGTATGCAAATGATGTGCAAAAGGAAAGAACACAAAGAAGACATTTCCAAGTAGTGAGAGCAAAGCAAAAGGAATCTTGGAAATCATCCACTCCAATGTATGTGGTCCAATGTCATCAAGTTCACTAAGCAGGTATGTATACTATGTTTCTTTTATTGATGACGTTTCTAGGAAGACATGGATTTACTTCATGAAGAATAAAGATGAAGTATTCAGCAAGTTCAAGGAATTCAAAGCCTTGATTGAGAACCACACTGAAAATAAGATCAAGACTTTTCGATCAGATAATGGTGGAGAATTCACATCAAATGAAATCAAAGAGTTATGTAAAGACTCGGGGATTAAGAGGGAGTTTTCTACTCCATATAATCCACAACAAAATGGGATTGCAAAAAGGAAGAATAGAACTATCATGGAAGCTGCAAGAGAAATACTTCATGATCAAGATCTTCCTATGCATCTATGGGAAGAAGATGCCAGAACCATACTCCACACAGAGTACTCGAGAACAAGACTCCTGAAGAAGTCTTTTCCAGTAAGAAACCATAAGTCAGCCATCTCAGAATATTCAGTTGTCTAGTGTACATACACATTCCAAAAGAGAAGAGAACAAAATTAGATCCTTCAGGAAAGAAGGATATATTTGTGGGATACTCTGAAAGCTTGAAGGCTTACAAAATATACTTCCCAGGATTCAAGAAGATCGACATAAGCGGGGATATAACATTTGATGAAGACTCAGCTTACAACAAATCCAGAAAGAGACCTACTGAAGAACCTAAAGAAGAAGAAGCACCCAGAATTCATGATACAACCATGAACGGAGAAACTCAAGAAGAAGATCGAGAATTTGAAGAACCTCAAGAACCTGTAGATCCACCTCAGGAGAAGAATCCTCACAATAGGAAACCTACTTGGGTACGAGAAGCTATCCAAAGTGCGGAAAGATATGGGGCTCCAGAAGAAGATCACAGAGAAAGAAATAGGACCAGATCCTACTCCGAATATGTAGCCTTATTATGTGATTTCATCAATAAAGAACCTTCCAATTATGAAGAAGCGGCAGAATGGAAAGAATGGAAGGATGCTATGATCGAAGAGTATCAATCAATCATGAAGAATGATGTTTGGGATGTTGTCCCAAGACTAGAAGGGAAGTCTGTTGTAACTTCCAAATGGATCTACAAGATCAAGCATGCTGCAGATGGTAGCATTGAAAAATATAAAGCAAGATTTGTCGCTCGTGGTTTCTCCCAGAAAGAAGGAATAGATTATGAAGAAACTTTTGCACTTGTAGCCAGATACACTTCCATCATATCAGTACTTGCTTTGGCTGCAATGATGAAATGGAAGATACACCAGATGGACGTCAATACTGCTTTCTTGAATGGTGTAGTGGAAGAGGAAGTGTATGTGGAGATACTACTCAGTTTTGAGACACATGGCAGGGAGTCTCATGTGTGTAGATTGAAGAAAGCCATGTTTGGCTTGAAACAGGCACCCAGGACATGGTACGGTAGAATTGACAGCTTCCTATCTAGTTTGGGCTTTACCAAGAGTAAATCAGATTCCAACCTTTACTACAAGGTTGAATATGGCAACCCAGTAATGCTCCTACTGTATGTAGATTATCTGTTTGTAACAAGTATGGATGGGTTGATTGTGGATATGAAGAGGAAGCTTGTTGCCGAGTTCAAAATGAAGAACTTGGGTATCATGCATTATTTTCTAGGCATGGAGGTGTGGCAGAATGCAGATGGAATCTTCCTTGGACAAGGGAAGTATGTAGTAGAGATCCTGAAGAGATTTGGGATGATGGACTGCAAGGCATTAACCACACCTATGGCTTCGAACTTGAAGCTATTGAGTGATGCTTCATCAGAGTTAGTTGATGCCATGATGTATCGTCAAATGATTGGGTCCTTGGTGTACCTAACAAACACAAGACCAGATATTTGCTTTTTTGTGAACACCTTGAGCCAATTCTTGACAGATCCGAGACATGTTCACTTGATTGATGCAAAGCATATTCTGAGGTACCTAAAGGGTACAGTTGATTATGGGCTCAAGTTTAAGACTGATCAAAATATTAACCTGGAGGGTTATGTTGATTCATATTGGGCAGGTAGTGCCATCGATAGGAAGAGCACTTTAGGGTGCTGCTTTAATATGGGATCGGGTGTGATCTCTTGGTTTAGCAAGAAGCAATCCTGTGTGGCACTAAGTACAACTAAAGCAGAGTATGTCGCAGCCTGTTCAACTAGTTGTGAGGTAATATGGCCGAGGAAGCTACTGTCTGATTTATTTGATCTCCGGTTAGATGCTACTTGTATATACTGTGACAACCAGAGTTGTGTGAAGTTTTTGGAGAACCCAGTGTTCCATGACAAGTCAAAGCATATCAAGATCAAGTATCACTATATCAAGGATATGGTGTAGAGAGGAGCAATGAAGCTCCAATATTTTGCGATGGATGAACAAATCGCTGATGTGTTGACTAAGCCATTGGCTAGGGTGAAGTTTGAGTACTTCAAGAAGAAGCTTGGTGTTCTCCAGATCGAGATTCCTCTCAAGAGGAAGTGATGTGTCTGTGCTGAGCCCTTTTAACATGGTGAGAGGATTGGTTCCTTCCATGGTCAGATATAAGTGTTGTTCCCTTATGACATGGTGAGAGGATCGGTTCCTTCCATGGTCAGATGTAAGTGTTGTGCCCTTTCGACATGGTTAGAGGATTGGTTCCTTCCATGGTCGGATGTAAGAGTTGTGACATGGTGAGAGGATTGGTTCCTTCCATTGTCAGACATATGTGTGGATTCCACATACAATATGAAAAAGGGTTGGCTCTGTGAAGACACATCTAGTATGAAAAAGGACTAGCTCTGTGTGGATGCCACACCCAGTATGAAAAAGGACTGGCTCTGTCAAGACACATCTAGTATGAAAAAGGACTAGCTCTGTGTGGATGCCACACCCAGTATGAAAAAGGACTGGCTCTGTGAAGACACATATAGTATTAAAAAGGACTAGCTCTATGTGGATGCCACACCCAGTATGAAAAAGGACTGGCTCTGTGAAGACACGTCTAGTATGAAAAAGGACTAGATCTGTGTGGATGCCACACCCAGTATGAAAAAGGAATGGCTCTGTGAAGGCTCATCTAGTATGAAAAAGTACTAGCTCTGTGTGGATGCCACACCCAGTATGAAAAAGGATTGGCTCTGTGAAGACACATCTAGTATGAAAAAGGACTAGCTCTGTGTGGATGCCACACCCAGTATGAAAAAGGACTGGCTCTGTGAAGACACATCTAGTATGAAAAAGGACTAGCTCTGTGTGGATGCCACACCCAGTATGAAAAAGGACTGGCTCTGTGAAGACACATCTAGTATGAAAAAGGAATAGCTCTGTGTGGATGCCACACCCAGTATGAAAAAGGACTGGCTCTGTGAAGACACATCTAGTATGAAAAAGGACTAGCTCTGTGTGGATGCCACACCTAGTATGAAAAAGGACTGGCTCTGTGAAGACTCATCTAGTATGAAAAAGGACTAGCTCTGTGTGGATGCCACACCTAGTATGAAAAAGGACTGGCTCTGTGAAGACTCATCTAGTATGAAAAAGGACTAGCTATGTGTGGATGCCACATCTAGTATGAAAAAGGACTAGCTCTATGTGATGATACATCTAGTATGGAAAAGGACTGGCTCTGTAGATGTACATCTAGCATGAAAAAGGGCTGGCTTTATAGAACTTCCTATGTCGAGAAGAATCAAGAGATAACACCCATGATGATTCAATGACGATGATCCAGCAGTGATGATCCAGATTGAGTGATGATCCAGATATAGTGACGATGTCTAGTGGTGATCCAGATCGAGTGATGATCCATATCCAGTGATGATGATCCAGATCGAGTGATGATCCAGATTCGATGATGAAGATGACTTGAAGATGAAGTTGACCTAAAGATGAATATGACTTGAAGATGAAAATGACTTAAAGATGATGATTACTCGATGATGATCCAGATGATACAGAGAAGAATACTTGTGCTGAAAATTGTGTCGAAAGAATACCTTCCTAGTTAAGAGGGAGTGTTGATGTAATTGTAACTTTGAAATGTATTCACTTGTATTTCTTATGTATTGTAACCCGATGTTTATTCTAGGATGTATTTGTAAAGTAATTGAGTCATTTCATGTCTCGATGTTCCTATCGGGAGGTTCTATAATGTAAACAAGTCATGTCAAGTCATTGTGGGTAACCCTCCTATTGGTCAAGGGTTAAATTCCCCGCAGTTCCGGGGCACTAGGGTTATTAGACTCTCCTAGAGAAGTCAACCCTAGTTTGGTTTAGTCAAGTTGGGAATTAGTATAAATAGAGAGCTAGCCTCTCTATTTATCACACACTCATTCACACTCAGTTGTAGCGCATAGCTGAGGAAGAAGAAGACACTGGGGCAAGGAAGAAAGAGGTTACTGCTGTCAGGAGATCATCTTACTATTTTGGGGTTTTACTTTAGGTTTTGATTCTATCTCTGAGGAAGTTGTGGGGTTTTCTCCATTTATGGTTTCCCTGAGCATAAACACTATGTTCATTGTTTCTTGTGTTTGATTGTTGTGCTTGTTATTCTCTCAGTTAAAGATCCTAATGTATTGCTAGCTTAATGATAAAAATCTAACATTTTGCATCATCATTTTTTTTCTTAGTCTAGTTTCCTCACTTAGGAAAGATTGTCACAATCAATCAACTTAATTTTTGCTCCCCCCACATTAATTCCAATTCTATGAATAATGTTCCTCTTCTAGGATATTCCATCCCTGAATATCAAAACATAGGAGTAGAACTTCTTTAATATTCTTCTCTCATGGGAGACTTTCCATTTACAATTCCTACACCTCAATCACAAGTTGCTACTATAAAAATGATCCCTATGAATACAACCAAACCATTAAAGGGTAAATCAATTGATGATTCAACATCTCTCAGTCCATTTGAAGCCATGTATCATGCAATCCAATTTGTATCTGATGATTGTAACCCTAATAATCATATTTTAGGAGTATCATACCCTTACCATCTACCATATTCGTTAGATTCTCCTCCACCATCTTTGGACTATCTTCTACATACATTTCCATCTAATGAATCTATAATGGAAATCATGTCCTTAGATGATTTACCATGGAAAGATGCACACCATCGATCTTTCCTTCCAGGTTCCTAATTGGTAAAAATTGACTTTGATACTTTTGTTTCATCTGATATTGTTGTTAATCCTCAATCACATGTGCTCACACAAGATGTTTTGTTTGAAGAAAACTTGAGTAACATTACAAAAACTATTACTATTGACATATAGGTGAAATCTGGTATTATTGAGCACGTACATTTGGTCCAAAATTGTTCTCCTTCTAAAATAGAATCCTATATAGCCCTATTTAAAGAGTTTTGTGATGTTTTCACATGGAGTTACGAATAAATTTCAAGGATTGATATTTCCATTGTTATTCACAAGATCACAACATACCTCGACACTAATCCAGTCCATAAAAAATTACGTCAAGTACATCCACGGAAGGCTGCAACAATTAAGGAAGAGGTTGAAAACTTTTGAAGGTTGGGTTCATCTATCTCGTACCATTAATAGAATGGGGTTCTAATATTGTTCCTGTCACCAAAAATAGGGAACAATTAGGGTTTGTATCAATTTTTTGGATCTCAATTGAGTGTGTCCAAAACACAACTATCCCACTCCATATATCAATCAAATCATCAACAGTTGTGCTGGGAGTGTCATCTTTTCATTCATGGATGGATTTTTTGGCTATAATCATATCGAGATACTCCGTTCTGATCAACATAAAATTACTTTTATATGCCCATGGGGAACCTTTTCTTACCAAAAATTTCCATTTGGCCTCACGAATGTTGGGGATACATTCCAGCGAGCCAAGTCCTATACTTTCCATGATATCAAACATATAGTGGAACCTTACCTCGGTGATTTACCTACTCATGTGCAATGTTGAGAACTCCATATTAAACATCAGAGAGATATTTTTCTTAGATGTTTCCACTATAACATTCGTTTAAATCCACACAAATGTGTTCTTTTTGTTGAGACTAGACGATTGCTTGGATTTGTTGTATCTAAGGATGGAATCTGAATTGATCCATTGAAAATATAGGCTATTTTGGCCTTTCTGCCACTGACAACAATAACCAAACTTCAAAGTTTGCAAGAAAAGGTAAACTTCTTGTGTCATTTTGTATATAACTATGCAAAAAAAAACTCATGGTTTCATGCGTTTACTTAAAAAATGAATTCCTTTTGTTTGGTATTACCTTGCATAACTTGATTTTGACAATCTAAAACATGCTATCACGCATGCCCCGGTGTTGCAACCTCCTGAATATACAAAGAATTATTTCATTTATGTTGTTGAATCCAATTCTATCATCAAAATTGTTTTAGTAAAACAAGACAATGATGGCCAAGAGCATGTGATTTATTTCTTAAGTAGGAGTCTTCTTGACTCTGAGACATGTTATTCACATGTAGAGAAGTTAGCTTTGGCTAACTTATCTCAATCTAAATATTATGTCACTACATATTGCTCTGCAAAACAACTGTTCTCACAGACTTCAATCCCATGTACTACATCATCACTCGTCAAGTATTGGTGGGAGGTATTCCCATTGGATCGTTATCTTGCAGGGATTTGACCTAGAATTTTCCAAATCTAGTTCCAAGAAATATTTAGTTTTTGTAGAATTGATGTATGACCTTCCCCATACTATTGAATAATTTGAGCCCATTGACTCTTTTATGAATGAGTCTTTGTTTCTCATTAGTACGTCTAACCCTTGGTATGGAGATAAAATTTTGTATCTCCAAACACAACATTTTCAACCTCAATTATCTCATGACGAACGTCGTCGTATTCACCACCACACCAAATACTACCTTATCGCTAATGATACTTTGTATCATCATGGCATTGATTCTATATTACGATGTTGTTTGACTTGTGAAGAGGATGAACTTGTTTGGAATGACTGTCACTCCGGAGCATGTGGAGATCATATTTCTGGTTTGTCTACAACCTAGAAAATTTTACACACAAACTACTTTTATCCCTCAAAATATAAAGATTGTATCGAGTCCATCAAAAAATTCTCACCCTGACAATTTTTTCACTCAAAAAAACATACCCACCCTGCTCCATTACACCCCATCATTGTTATCGGCCCTTTTTCTAAATGGGGTATTGATTTCATGCATTGTAAGCCTACCTTAGCTAGGGGAATGGTTATATCGTTGTTGTGGTTGATTATTTTATTGAATGGGATGAGGCTATGCCTACATATGCTGAGGATGGAAAAACCGCCACCCTATTTTTGTTCAACCACATTATCTTTTGGTTTGGGGTTCCTCAAGCCATCATCATTGATCATGGTTCTCATTTTAAAAACAAGATGATATCAGAATTAAGTGTTAAGTTTGGTTTTCATCATGATAATTCAACACCCTACTATCCTCGATCCAATGGCCAGGTTGAGGAAATTAATAAAGTTTTGAAAACCATGCTTCAATGAATGGTAGGAGAAGCTAAATCTAGCTAGCACTTAAAAATATTTTTAGCATTATGGGCTTATCGAACCACAGTAAAAATGACAACGGGTTTTACACCTTTTTAATTAGTATATGGACTAGAAGCAACCTTACCTATCGAATGTGAAATCCCATCATTAAATCTCACTGTCGAACTTCTACCCAACACCACTATAAAGGAAGAACATTTTTTATACCTAAATAAGCTTGATGAAACTCATTGAGATGCAACCCTCGCTAATGAGACACATAAGATATTAATCAAAGCACAATATGATAGATCAGTTCAACCTCAAGTCTTTACTGAAGGTGAATTGGTTTTAACTTACGACCAAAAACATGATAATTTAGGGGGTGGAAATCTAGAGTCTATGTGGCATGTCCCTTACATTGTTAGTCGATTTTTGGAAAAGGGATCCTATGAATTGGTATATTATGATGGGTATCTTTAATTAAACCCCGAAATGGGCTCTACCTCAAAAGGTACTATGCCTAAGAAATTTTTCATCTATACCTTATACATTTTGTTTATAGAGTGTTTCTTGGTGTGGTTTGAACTTTTTGTTCTTACGTGCTTAAGATCTCATCCTAGTTAATGTTGCTTACATAATGTCATACTTGGATGAGTAAATGGAATTCTATTCAAGATTCACGGATCGTGCTAGTAGACATACCTTAAATATCGCATCAACAGCTTGGGTACTTTATTCCATGTCAGTGAACTAATTAGCTCATGTTGAACCTGTCTAGGTCCCGCAACTAACAATCTCATTGAATATCATGTGGTGATTGGATTATCTACTTTAACTAATTATGTGATCCAAATTGTTGTCTATTTGTATTCAGAACTGGTAGTTTCCCAGTTAAACCAAGTTTATGCTATTCAAAATCTTGTACTTCTTTGTCTCTTTCAGAGAGTTCAATTTCTTGAAAGTTCATTTGAATTTATCCAATACCAACATATTCCAAGGAAAATGAATGAAATTGTTGATTCATTAGATAATTACGTTTTATATTGGTACATTACTATTTCCTAGAAATTCATCAAAATGGAACATGCAGATAATGCATGTAAATAAAATAGCCTTAAAATGAGATCCATGTACAAATACATCAAAAGCACATGATAAACTTGTAAAAAATTTCTTTTATATAGAAAGTGTTTCACAAAAACAAGAGTATTGAGGAAAAAATATGAAGGTAATAGATTTATGTTGGGCCTAGGGATAGGTAAGCAAAATTAGAATTATGCTTAAGTATAGAAAGGAGTTAATGCAGAATAAGAAAAAGGAGTCGTGACAGAGGCAGTAGCGGAATGAAGGAAGGAAGAACAAATCAAGGGAAAGAAAGAGAATGAGGTGTGACAGAGGAAGATAAAGAGGAAGTAGTTGAAGAAAGGATGTTGTGACAGAAGAAGATGCCACGACAGAAGAAGATTTCATGACAGAAGAAGATGTCGCAACAGAAGAAGATGCCATGACAGAATAAAATCCATGATAGAAGAAAAGGATGCAGCATACAAAGAAGGTGGTAGAGTGGAGACATGTCAGAAGGAATGCAATGGCGCAACAGTTATAAAATGACAGTTCATAAAGATCATGGGTACGAGGTTGGATAAACCCAGCAAAAACTGCACGTATGAAGGTATATTTGTAAGTCAGGTTGTTAGTGCCTACTATCATGCGTCGTTGGAATAGGAAATACATCATGTTGGATAAATGTAGGAATTCATCTGAGAAAGTGACATGTAAAGAGTCTGTAAAGAGTCTATAAAAGGAGAAACACAATATGTATGCGGGTTAGACACTTTAGATGCTCTATGAGCCTTAGGAAATATAGCCAGTGTAGACAAGGTAGACACTCAAGACACTATTGAGTCTTGGTTGGTCTGTTAGTTTTACTAAGTGCATTGAGTCGAGAATCTATAGCTGAGTGCACATAAGTGTAGAGGTGACTGAGTCGATATGGGCTATGTGAGGATCAGTAGTAGAGTCAGGTAAAGAAGGACCAGATATAGAAGATAAGAGAGCATGAAAGGAGAGAGAAGTATGTAAATATAAGTAAGTAATATATAGAACAAATTCTTCATCTCAGTGCGTAGACCAAAGGTGCCATATATTTCTCATGCCATATGAAGAGCACCTTTGTGTTTTTTTCTCGAATGGGTTTCCACGTTAGATTCTTTGTTTTATGTGTGAATGTTGAATGTGTTTAAGCCGAATGTGTATATTTTGTTGTGAATGAATGCTTATGCATTTTCTTATGAATGAGTTTATATACATCAGTCGAACTGTTATAAGTTAAATGTATTTATGATGTACTGGGGTTAATGCTATATTATTTTCAAGGGAAGAAGTGTGTCGCATTCTAATTGTGTATAACAAGCATAAATAATCCATTCACAGGCTTCAGTCGAGCACCTTGGAAAAAGGACAAGGGATGTGAAATACCCCACCCAAATGCGGAAACCTAGTTCTACCAATTTCCCATAGAAACATATCTCAAATAAGATTGCTCCTACAACATAGGTGTTGTCGACTGGGATTTTCTATGTCAGGTCGATATATTGGGCTTTGTTGTGTGTAGGAGAGGAGGGACAGAACCTAGTTTGAAGAGACACTAGAAGGCCAACACTTTCAATAAACTATATATTTATTACCCCACTAATCCCCCTCAGGGAGTTTTATATTCAAATTGTAATGTCCCTTTTTTAAATTTTTACCAAAATGTCCAATTTTCCAATTTTTTCACAATTTTGGCTCTTGACTAGTTTTAGTGTCTTGGTCTCCAAATCAGCCCAATTGCTTCCAAATATTCAGAGAAGGTGTATGAATGATATAATAAATTTATTATTATTTTTAGGGATGTATTATGGCCCTCCAAACACTTCTGCAAGTCTGTACTAAATTCTAAACAAGATAGAGGATTTTATTGGCAATTTTGGGCTCAAATCCCCCTCGAGTAAGTGGGAGAAATGGCTTCCCAAATGTGCAGAAACCCACTTGAATTATTAAATTGAACTAGGGTATGTTTATAATACATTATAGGAGACTCATACTCATAACCAATCGACCTCCCATGGTTTTTATCACCTCTTTCAATCAGATATAAAAAACTAGTTTTTGACCCTTGGGGAAATGAGGTGTAGTTTTCTCCAATGGTTATGAAATTCGACCCAATGGCCACAAATTATCAGTTACTAAACATGAAACCCATAATTTTCTTTAATTATATTCCATTCATTCATAAATCATAAATATTTTACACATCCATTCGAATTCATCAAGATTACAAGAGTTTACAACAAGGTAGTGGGGAAATGGCACTGTTTCTTCATTATTGAACAATAATATGTGATATTTCTTGTCCCTTAGACATGATAGATTTATGAACTTAAATAAAATATCATTTACATCTTAATATAAAATACTGGAGCAGGATAATCTTCCTTAAATAGATGAATAGCTCACCAAGTGTGCCTCACTCCATGGAGCTGAAATATGGTGAGAAAACTTGAGATGAAAGGAAGAGAAAGCTGAATTTTGATGTGTCCATGAGCTGCTGTTGCTTGCACCTATAAATAAGACTCCATTGAATCTCCTTTAAATACCTGAGTGTCCTCTCCCAACACTAACTAGGATGGAAATCGTTCACCCTCGAAATTGGCTAAGGCATGAACTAGTCATCCACTATCTCTCTCTCTTCACAACAAGAAATTTCACAAAAGATAAGAATTCCATTCTCTTGGTTGATTCCTATAATTTATAAAAATTATTAGCCTTCTAATTTTCCCAATCCATCCATAAACTCAATCCAATTCGAATTAGGGTGTGGGATCATGAATTGACATGTGTCCCCTCTTTCCTAGCCTTCCACCTTCCCCAAATTTGAGCAGGATCCCATTGAGCTTCCAAAAATCACCTGAGAGCTTTCTTGAATGGTATATTTCGACCTAAAATTTCATATATGTCATATTTCAGCCTTCATATCTGACTTGCGTCATAACTATCATAGAATCTCCATCATTGGTGTCATAGATGTCATAAATGTAAGGGGAATCTAGCCAAGTGTCCATGAAACTCCCATCTGGATCTTCCTCTCCCCATGTAAGTTACAATTCATCCAAAATTTGACCTATGAAGTATATGGACAAGTATATTAACCTTATAATCCATCCAAAAACATTAGTCTTCCCATATATTTGAGATTGCAAGAGGAGGATGCCATTTAACTTAGCAATTCTAGCTTGAGTGGGCCCCATAGTCTCCATATGTATCCATTCTCCATAGCCACTTCAATTTTATCTTGTATATATTTAATAAAATACATTATTAAATGTGTATCCAATTCTAATATATTAAAATCATTTATTATCACCCTTATTAAAATTCCAAATGTATCCATCCAACCTAGGGAACTAGTAGGATTGATGGAATTGTCCTGCCATGCAATTATTTAAAATGGGGACATTACAGTCTGCCCAAATTTAATATTTGTATGCTGCAATATTATTTCATATTCCTAAATGAAATCCTCATTTGGTACTCCTTCCTTTGCACCAAGTGCTATGTTATGGTTCTACTCATTAATTTTCTTTAGTTGCAATTTAGCAGTGGAACTCATGTACTGCAATTGTGTGTTCCCAAAAGTAAAGAGATGTGGATTGTGAATATTTATATATCATGTAATATCACCTCAAATAGAAAAAGGATTAATCAAATCCATAAAAACCAAATTTCTGCAAATAATCTTTACCTCCATATTTTGGAAACCTTTTCTGAACTTTCACCCTTTTTTTTGCTTCTGTATAATTCTTTGAACTTGGTACTGAGTTACCAAACTTTGAATTGTTTAATATTACAATAATATATCAAAGAGGAACCACCATGCTTGTTTCTGCACTACTCTGATTACAATCATCTTTTCAAGTGGTGAATAAATATCCAATGTTGCCCCCAAAATTGAAACCAATGAGACCAAAAATGATCCCAAGGTCCCATATGATCCTGATACATGGATGGTGTGAAATGACTATTATGAGATGCCATGAACACCAAGCATGTGAAAATTGAATCCATCTCTCTAAATGTAATCCACATAGGAAACATGAACACTGCTCTGCAAAGATGAACTCAAACAACTGAAGGTTGCTTTTCTTTCTCAAACCAACAATCGAACTGCTACTCCAAGTGAGATGAAACAAAGAAATTCCAGAATCCCATTGCTTATATTGCACCCTTTCAAACATCATGAGTACAAAATATAGATCATGAAATCACATAGCAACATCATACAAATGTACATCAAGAAGGTACCTCATCAAAGAATCATGAAAGTGCTTGTACATCCAAGTAAGTAGATCACCATGTGGCCCATACACACAAGCATAAAATGACCACCGAAATCTGCTCCAATGACATAGGTGAGGATTCCATGTCCCATAATGCTGCTCCAAAAATATATAATGTGCATCAATATAATCAGCCATGTGTTCTTTCATCCAAGAAGTGAATGCAGAACCTCCACCAAAATCTGAACCAAATAAGGAGCAAGGAAAACATGAAGACTTCAAGTGGCTCAAAGAAGTCTCATCAATACACCCATGAATATGTATATCATCATGAAATAACAGAGGATATTGCTGCTAATAATAATGTTCCTTAATATGTGCATGATTTTGATATTTGTTTACTTTCTAGTATGTGAATGATTCTGATATTTGGTTTTCTTGTCTTATTAAAGGGGCTTTAAGGTTTTGCTTGAGGCTTACTTAGCTTTCACAAGCTAATGCAAAAATTGATGATTTTACAAATCTTTACATGTAATATTTTACTTCCAGGTTATAAGGTATAAAAACTTAAATTTACGAATACTAAAACAAAAGGAGCAAGCTAGGAAAGAGATCTTAAACTTTACTTTCAGTCTTCTACTATCGAAAAGTGATAAATTCCAGTTCTAGAACCCAACTTTATTTATTTTGACAACAGAATAGACTTGCTAGAGTGCTTATCTATTTTAATAAACATTATCATGCTCTTGGTTGTTGAAGGTACTGTAATTCTTATTACTTTCCAAATATTTTATAACTATGATCTTTAATCCTGCTAAGGCCTAGAACTACCTAAGTTCTAAATTTATCATCATTAATTGTTTAGCAGTTATATACTAAGCTAAAACATATCTATTTTATGCATAAAATATATGTTTGATGCATGACATAAGTGTACTAACATTAATCTATATACATATTCATAGTGCACCACATATATCCTAACCTAAGCATATATAAATTACAATGCATTACATATATGCTAACCTAAGCATTCATATGTTCATCAAATAAACTAAACTATATGTATTCCATGCATGACTTTTAATATTTAACAACGTTAAAACCTTAATATGCATATATAATAACTATTACAATAAACCAGTATAGATCCATCTTAACTATGGCTCTACCAAGCTCTGAGAGGGATCAAGGTCTCTTGAGGTGCAAACCCTTTTTAATTTACAAAAATTTATAATAAGTATTCCTACTTGGGAGGGAAATGGCCAACTTGCTTAAGTAATTTCAAAATAAAATAGGGTATATACCAGTAGAATAATGAGCTAAGTAACATTAATAATCATATAATCAAATAGTTTTCCAAAATTTTCTTTACCTGGCTTTCTTTAAAACTAGCCTAGATCCAGCTTTACCCGGCTCTATCATGCGCCGAGAGGGATCAAATATTTCAAGGTGCAAACCCTGCTTCAACAATTGCACTCCAAAAAAGGGTTTGCACCTCGAAATATTTGATCCCTCTCAGCGCATGATAGAGCCGGGTAAAGCTGGATCTAGGCTAGTTTAAAAACAAATTCTAATTAGATATATGAAACCCGTCAAATCCTAATTATATAAATTATTCAAGTCATTAGATATATAGATATTCAAGACATACTCTATGCTGGGAATGTCTGGCTACGATTTGCTCAAGAGAGTAAAGGTATTTTTATTCTTTTCAAACATTTAGGGAATATAATGTTTTAAAGGTATTTTTATTATTTTCAAACATTTAGGGCATATAATGTTTTACTCCTTCTAGATTGCCCTAAATGTTTTATTTATTCATTCTGAATGTCATAGTGAAAGAATATTTTTTTTATATGAAACTTCGTAGGAATCCTCAAAGCTCAAGGAGATTCCAGTGGTGCTCATGTCCTCTGAGAACACGCCTTGTAAAAAACGCAGGTAAATGCCAATTATAGAGTACATTTGAATACCCGTAATAGTTGTTTTTACATCATTATAGACTTACGTGGTTATGTAAACTTAGCAGATGTCTGGACGAAGGCGCAGAAGAGTTTATAATGAAACCCGTGAAGGTCTCAGATGTAAAACGATTGAAAAGTTATATATGTAAAGTTGGGTCTTTGAATTGAGATGCGGGAGCTTCTCATGGATTTACATAATACATCCCCTTTCTCTCTATATATATGAGCAGTTTTGATTGTTAGGTTTCTGGAAGGCTACAGAGAATTTTGATCCCGCTCTGGATGGTTAGGTCTCTGGAAGGCATGTACACAGCCGCAGTTGTTCCCATGCTGATATTTGCATGTACAGGAGACTTAATCTACCAATAGTTAATATTTGGACATTCAAATTCAATGAAACATGTCATTCAGAGAAAACATACTTCTTATACAGTAATTCAATTATACAGTCTTTGAAGAAGACATAAGCTAGATCCAATACCAACTTTAAAATGACTGTATAATTAGATGCAACCCGGTTGATATATGCATATATGGATATACATTTAAAAAAATGGAGTAGAAACCTATCATTGAATGCAAGTCCTTGCTAACTGACGCAGAGCTGATATTCTTCGACTCAGACGCAGAGCTGATGTTGAGAACACCTCGCAGATCCTATGGGAAGAGGTCCTTGCTATCAATTGTACACAAACATATATATATACACCTAAGATTTTATATATATATACACCTAGTTTAATCTTTAAGCCGACATTGTGGTAGCTTCAAATATATATTTATTATGAGCCGACATTGTGGAAGATTTAAATATATATTTATCATGAGCCGACATTGTGCCGACATTGTGCCACGTGTCACTTCCACGTTGAGCACGGAATTACACTTCTACCTCATACCAGGCTGTAGAATGCGCCTCTCGGCGCAATAATAATGAATATTAAGAGTAATTAATGAGTAAAATAATCCATATAAAATTTTAAAATCTAGATTTATTGGAATTTGAAAAACATTTTACCATCAAATGAAGATTTTAAACATTTATCCAAATGTTTTTTGAGAAATGATTGTTTTTCTCTGTAACTAAAAATGAACATTTACATGTTAGGGTGAACCTTGACTTGGGAATGAGTAAGGATGTAAGTGGTTTAAGGCACATGGTTTTAGTGGCCCGTGGTTTCTTGATATTTGCATTTAAAGAACCTTATAAATATGGTTGTAATATTCCATTGTAATAGCTAATTTATTTTCTATCACATATTTTATTCCTGACTTTATGTGTGCTTAGGTTTTAAGTCAACTAAATTTTAAATTAAATTTTGATATCTAATTACATAAATGTGTTTTACAATTTAGCTAATTTTAAATTAAATTGTATATGTTGTTGGTTTTATAATTTTTCTTTTTACTACTCAAGTCAATTGAATTTTACTACTAATATTTGTAAGATTGTGAGTATTTCTGTAATATGGTTTTATATTTATATGAGTATAATATTTTTTATTTTTTATTTTTTTAGTTATAAGCAGACATGTTATAAGTTTTTTTTTTACTTTTTATTATTATTATTTTTATTGAGCTGATATGTGCCATGTCATCGTTACAGAGGGGACACATTTCACCTATTTGAGCTGTAGAAAGCGCCTATCGATGCAACATGCTATATCATGCATGTATGGTTTGTTTAAAATCCTAACTTATGTAATAATATTAATATGTTTTCAATGCGGGGTTTATCATGTCGGTTAAACTATAATGAAACCCAAATGATTTTATATTTGGTGGATTCCACGTGGTAACATAGCGTTGGAGGAAGGATTGAGAACCAAAACCCTACGCACAAAAGTCACTTATCCTTGTTCTAAACCCTCGCTTGGATCATTTGTTGTTTCGTTGTCTTGAGTGGAGAAGCAGGTTGACAGGCCTTCGGCCTTTTTGGACCTTTGGAAACTGTTTGCACCATCAAAAGGGCTCGTGACCATAGCATGCTTGGCATTCTTCTTTCCACTAATTTTTTGTTGTTTCAAGCTTGGTCGTGGCACCGGTGGGTTTTCAGCTTTGGTTTCCTTGCCAAAATCATTTCATTTCTGTTAGTCGTGGTTTTAGCAGGTCGACGATTTGATGTTCATCTTCTTTTCAATGGCTTGGGTAAAAGTTGTTAAGTGAAAAGTTAAAAACCTTTTATTCGAAAGCATTTCTCTATTATTCAAATAAATACGAAAACAACTAACAGACTAAAATGTATTGATTGCAGGTGTAATCGACTATACTTCACTATAAGTGAATGCATTTTACTCTGATTTTAAGGGTACGACACAACATTTCCGGTAAGCCTCGATTTCAAACCTTGAGGTTCCTCTGTCATTGATTTGCAATGAAGAACTCATGGTGCTTACGGTCGCTTACTAGCTCGTTTTTTTTTTTTTTACTGTAATAGTTGATAGTTTTACTCCTTTTAACAAATAGGAAGAGGCCATATGGCCATTTTGTTTATACCCCTTGGGGTTTATGTAAAAGAGCTACGACTCAATATATTAAAGGGTAAATAAATTATTATCCCAGTGTTTTTACAAACATTTTCATTTTAAAGAAGAATCGTTAGCCACAGTGTAGAGCTTACAGCTCTTAATTAGATCTATGTTTAGCAAGATTTTGAAATTTATGGTATGAAAACTAAAAAATATCTTAGGATTTGTAATAAAAATCTTACTACATTATTAGTTAGCCACAATGTAGAGCTTACAGCTCTTAATTAGATCTATGTTTAGCAAGATTTTGAAATTTATGGTATGAAAACTAAAAAATATCTTAGGATTTGTAATAAAAAACTTATTGTTCAGTATGTTTCTACTTGCTCGGCTTCTTCAGTTTTGTTCGTGGCTATGGTAAAAAAATATAATTAAGGTACATTGGTTTTAATAAATGAATCCTATAACGACTTTAGGTTATACTCTTTAATGAGAAATGAAGGCTCTATTATAGAAATTTATTAGCTTCTAAAGTTATGTCCATTTAAGATCATACTGGTTAATATTTATTTACCTTTGTAAAAGGAAACAGGGTTCGGTGTATGTTTTGAATTATAAAAAGGGTTTACAATACTTGTTGTAATTTTATTTAAGGTTAAGGAGTGAGTTAACCATTTGTTACTTGCGTATTTATTTTGTAAAAAATAATTTAGGTTTTTTTTTAATAAACTGTTTTAAAAAAATAAGTAATAGATTTACTTTTGTTTCCATGATGGTATAAGCATTAGTAGGAAATAATAATAATAGTTTTTCCTTTAAAAAAATGGAGAAACTAGAAGTCTAATCTTTGATTTTCTTACTCTGTTGGTTAAACTATATTTTGGTTTTTATTTAGCAGTTATGTTGTTTAGATTAACAAGGTTTGTTGGATTAAAAGTTAAAAGTATAATCTATTTTAATTTTTAATAGCTTCTGGAATGAAATAAACAATTTAGGGTTTTTAAAACCAAACACTTTATATTTTTATTAATAAGAGAGTTAAAGAACAGTTTTACCAGGTTGTCTAAAGTGTTATGTTGAGGTTTTATAAATATATGTATAAGTTGAGTCCTGAAGGAGGAAATTAATGATTATGCATAGTTTCACAACTGTGTAACAAAATATTACTTTCTAAAATCTGTGTGAAATTTTTAGAGCAAATTATATATAAATGAGAAGGATTCTAAAAATAAAAGAGTTTATGATCATTCTTGTCTTAAACAATAAATGAAAATTTTCTAAGTAAAGCAGATTCAAACACATCTTATCTCTATAAAATCATTCTTCTAATTCAACCTTTTGTACTAGAGTACTTTGTCTTATGACAAGTGGAAAAATACAGAAAGGGTTTTTTTTATATTCATTAAATAATCTTATCTAATTCTAGTTTAAAAAATACAAGTAAACTCCTAGATAAAAATGCAGATTTAAAACTAGTTTATTGCTGCTGCAAGTATCTAAGAATTTATAGTAAAACATAACTATACCCATTTCATTACTTTACTTGCATAAAATAAATAAAATAACACATTGGAACCTCATAACTTGTAGAGGAGACAAACTGCCTAAGAAGCATGTTCCACCCAAACAATTCCTGAAGATAGATCAACTGCTTGTCTTAGGACCCCAAGCTTGTCCACTGGTCCACCTAGTTGCAAGCACTGGGTGAAATTATGGGATTTAAAACCCCTGTAACTCCATAGAAGTACTTAACAGTAATACTCCTGCCTTTTGTAGTAAATAACTCAGCTAACAAGCTGCACTAGTTCTGTAAACAGTCTTAACACTCAAACCACTTCTACCTTTCCCCTCATTGAATCTCTTGTACACATTTTTCACTTCAGAAAATCCACAACGTAATGATTCCCCCAGCCCCTGGTGAATTCAATGGGTAATATATGCATGCCTAGGTATTTTTGGTCATTTTTTCACTTAAAAAGCCACCTGCTCTTGTTCCACTTTCTTGGGGAACATGACCACAAAATTAGGGAAGCTCCCCCCTGCAACAGCTAGAAGTGGTTGAGAATGTTGCCATGTGTCAGTTTGCTCTCACCCCTGTCTATTCCACCTATTGGGTTAGTGGAAGCTCATTCAACATCCTCCTTAAGCTATTTGTCTCATCTTTTATTTATTAATTAATAAAATATTCAGCCTAATTAATTACAATCATCCTTAACCCCACTTGGTCAATAATCACAAACTTTACAATAAAAATAAAATATAATGTCTTTTTAAACATAAAATGTTATTGCAATTTGGGGTACATGACAGAGTATGCTAAGGGCCTCTTGTATATTCTTTTCATTCATCTTTAAGGACCCTTCAAGCAAATGAGGCTCTTGCAAATTAACCTCCTCATCTTCTTCCTTCTTGCTTGGACCAACTTCATGAAGCTCAAGTGGTGACAGGGAAGTTGATCTTGTTTCTTCTTCAACTGCTACAAGGTATTCATTTTCATTTTTACTAGAAATTTCGCTTGCATCAAAATTTTGAAATCTGATCTCTATGTCACCACCATAGAGTTGTGAGCACCCATCAGTAGGTACTCCTTCATTGTTCAAGTATCCATCAGTAGACGCTCTTTGTTTCATTTCCAAGGTAGAAGGTGTCTCGAAATTATCTTCAATATTTCCAATAAAAACTTCTTCATAATCATATGATGTATCTTCATATTTTTCAGAGTCACTTGGGAGTGAATTTCTATCCTGTTCATGTACTACTTCTTCTACTTCACCTATTTCAGAACTAGGTGGTTCATAGGTCTCCTCCTTTTGCTCCTTCAAGCAAGCTGATGCATTTTACCCCTTGGTTTTCTTAAAATCAATATATTTTTTCCAACTTTAGATAGCCAAAAATTAAAATTATTTCATAATATTCTTGGTCATGTCTTCAATTATAGGTTCAAATATTTTTATATGCTCCTCACCATCATATGAGGTTCCCTTTTCATCCCTAGTCATAGTTCCCTCTTCAACAAAAGCACTTTTGGTTTCAATATATAATGGTCATCCATGAATTAATCTACTCATAAATATCATACCACATCAGGTTCCAAGATCATGCTCTGATACCAGTGTAATTTCCCTTTTTTAAATTTTTACCGAAAGGCCCAGTTTTCCAAATTTTTCACAATATTGGCTCTTGACTATTTTTAGTGTCTTGGTCTCCAAATCAACCCAATTCCTTCCAAATATTCAGAGAAGGTGTATGAATGATATAATAATTTAATTATTATTTTTAGGGATATATTACAGCCCTCCAAACACTTCTGCAAGTCTGTACTAAATTCTTAACAAGATAGAGGATTTTATTGGCAATTTTGGGCTCAAATCCCCGCAGGTAAGGGGTAGAAATGGCTTCCCAAATGTGTGGAAAACCACTCGAATTATGAAATTGAATCATGGTATTTGTACAATACATTATCGTATACTCATATGCATAACCAATCAACCTCCCATGGCTGTTATCACTTCTTTCAATCAGATATAAAAAACTAGTTTTGGACCCTTGGGGAAATGAGGCGTAGTTTGCTCCAATGGTTATGCAATTCAACCCAATGGCAAAAAATTATCAGTTACTGAACATGAAACCCATAATATTATTTAATTACATTCCATTCATTCATAAATCATTAATATTTTACACATCCATTAGAATTCATCAATATTACAAGAGTTTACAACAAGGTAGTGGGGAAATGGCATTGTTTCTTCACTATTGAGCAATAATAAATGATATTTATTGGCCTTTAAACCTGATATATTTTTGAAATTAAATAACAGATCATTTACATCATAATACAAAATACTGGAGCAAGAGAATCTCCCTCAAATAGATTAAAATCTCACCAAGTGCGCCTCACTCCATGGAGCTGAAATATAGTGAGAAAAATTGAGATGAAAGGAAGAACAAGCTGAATTTTGATGTGTCCAAGAGCTGCTGTAGCTTGAACCTGTAACTAAGCCTCCATTGAATCTCCTTGAAATACCTAAGTGGCCTCTCCCAACACCAACTAGGATGGGAATATTTCACCCTCGAAATTGGCTAAGGCATGAACTAGTCATCCACTAGCTCTCTCTCTCTCTTCACAAAATGAAATTTGACAAATGATCAAAATATCATTATCTTGGTTGATTCCTGCAATTCATAAACATCCTTATCCTTCTAAGGTTCCCAATCCATCCATAAAATCAATCCAATTCGAATTGGGGTGTGGGCTCATGAATTGACATGTGTTCCCACTTTCCTAGCCTTCCACCTTCCCCAAATTTGAGTAGGAGCCCATTGAGCTTCCAAAACTCACATGAGAGCTCTCTTGGATGGTATATTTTGACCTGACATGTCATATATTTCATATATCATCCTTCATATCTGACGTGTTTCATAACTATCATAGAATCTCCATCATTGGTGTCATAGATGTCATAAATGTAAGGAGAATCTAGCCAAGTGTCCATGAAACTCCCATTTGGCTCTTCCTTTCCCCATGTAAGTTACAATTCATCCCAAATTTGACCTATTAAGTATATGGACAAGTATATTAACCTTATAATCCATCCAAAAACATTAGGCTTCCCATATATTCGAGATTGCAATAGGAGGTTGTCATTTAACATAGGAATTCTAGCTTGAGTGGGCGCCATAGTCTCCATATGTCTCCATTCTCCATAGCCACTTAAATTTTCTCTTGTATTTATTTAATAAAATCAATTATGAAATATTTATCCCATTTTAATGTATTAACATCATTTATTACCACCCTTATTAAAATCCCAAATTTATCCATCCAACCTAGGGAACTAGTAGGATTGATGGAATTGTCATGCCATGCAATCATTAAAAATGGGGACATTACAGTCCTCCCCACCCAAGATTGTTTGTCCTAAATAAATTTAATATTTGTATGCTTCAATATTCTTTCATATTCCTAAGTGTAATCCTCATTTGGTACTCCTTCCTTTGCACCAAGTGCTCTGTTATGGTTATGCTCATTAATTTTCTTTAGCTGCAATTTAGTAGTGGAACTCATGTACTACAATTTTGTGTTCCCAAAAGTAAAGAGATGTGGATTGTGCATATTGATATATCCTGTAACATCACCACTAATATAAAAAGGAATAATCAAATCCATAAAAAACAAATTTCTGCAAATAATCTTTACCTCCATATTTTGGAAACCTTTTCTAAACTTTCACCCTTTTTTTGCTTCTGTATAGTTCTTTGAACTTGGTACTGAGTTACCAAAATTTGAATTGATTAAGATTATAATAAAAAATTATAGAGGAAACACCATGCTTTTTTCTTCACTACTCTGATTACAATCATCTTCTCAAGTGGTGAATAAATCTTTAATGTTGCCCCCAAAATTGAAACCAATGAGACCAAAAATGATCTTAGGGTCCCGTATGATCCTGATACATGGATGGTGTCAAATGACTATTATGAAATGCCATGAACACCAAGCATGTGAAAATTGAATCCATCTCTCTAAATGTACTCCACATATGAAACATGAACACTGCTCTACAAATATGAACTCAAACAATTGAAGGTTGGTTTGCTTTCTCAAACCAACAATCGAACTGCTACTCCAAGTGAGATGAAACAAAGAAATTCCAGGATTCCATTGCTTGTATTGCACCCTTCAAAACATCATGAGTACAAAATATAGATCATGAAAGTACATAAAAACATCATACAAATGTACATCAAGAAGTTACCTCATCAAATAATCATGAAAGTGCTTGTACATCCAAGTAAGTAGATCACCTTGTGGCCCATACACACAAGCATAAAATGACCACTAAAATATTCTCCAATGACATAGGTGAGGATCCCATGTCCCATAATGCTTCTCCAAAAATATATAATGTGCATCAATATAATCAGCCATGTGTTCTTTCATCTAAGAATTGAATGAAGAACCTCCACCAAAATCTGAACCAAATAAGGATCAAGGAAAACATGAAGACTTCAAGTGGCTCAAAGAAGTCTCATCAATACACCCATGAATATGTATATCATCATGAAATAACAGAGGATGGTTCTTCCAATAATAATGTTCCTCAATCATATCCCTCTTCACCCAAGTTTTGGATGAAGTTCCTCCAACATCAAATGAACCAAGTTTTGAGCAAGAAAACCCATGAGTCTTCAAGTGACTCAAATGCATATCATAGGTGCATCCATGTAGATGTGCATCATCGTAATGTAAAAAAAAGGATGCTGCTGCAAATGTGAAAAAGAGTGTGCTCCAACCATGTCATCATAAAAAGTAAATCTAGGAGTTCCATGCTCCTCATGTGGCACCATAAAAAAGAACCCTTTCACCCCACTTCATTGAGACTAATGCTGCAAAACATGGAATTATAGGATGTAGGAGAATGAACTAACTCACCCAAAAGATCAAAAAGTGCATAAGTTCAATCATGATTAGGATCCATATGGGTAGTATCATGCAGCTCCTTCAAAAGTGTGAAACTTTTTTCATAGATTGGTTCCAATGTAGAGGAGTCATGCTCTTCTTTAAAAATTGCATAACCTTCATCAAGAGACAATTCAAGTTCCTTTTCCACAACAACAAGTGTTGGGATCTCTTCAAGCTCACCTTCAAACACATCAAGCACATTCAAATTTCCACATTTCTCATGATCCACCATGTCATGAGAATCCTCCAAACAATCTACCATTTGACAATCTGAAACATAGGAAGAAAAACAAGTGTCTTAAAACTTTTCAAAAAGTTGCTCATTTTGAATTGTGAGATTATGAATAACTTCATTCTTCTTCAAGTAGGATTCATGTAACCATTCACTAAGCTCAATGACATTTTTTTCTATCAAAAATCAAAGACATGAAATCACCTTTGATGTTGCACATTTCTCTTTGAATCTTCTCCATGTCTTCAAGGAAGGATGGATCCTTGTTGTAATCACACAGGTCACATAAGGTTACCAATAATACACATATAGACACATATATTCATACAGATACAAGAGACATGAACAGGTGATAGAATAACATATTATATTAGTTAATTGCATGAGGGTACATGCATACATAGAACTGAACCAAGTTCTTATCTGGCTGAATAGCCTATTATATATGATTACAAAATGGTTATGAATAACTACTTGTCGGTATGGTCAACCTACACGACCTTTGGAGGCTAACCTAATCTCCAATTAGTCGGTTCACTAGTCTAGTCGGCTCACAGACTAGCTCCTCCAACATCCCCCCCAGGAACAAAATATTTCTTCATCCCAAAGAAACATGGGAGGTAACAAAACTCTGTCTGAAGTAGCTTTCTTCCCTTTGTTCTGTCTTCATGTGCTATGCAGTCTAATAGATGGTCTTTTCTGTACACGTACTTCAACTATGGATTCTTCTTCTGCCCATTTAGTTACATATTCTACTGTTGTTTCGGATGTACCTTACACCTGTTCTTTTTGCTAGGATTGGAAATTGACCTATAAAATCGATAGCTCAAATTTCAAATGTTAATCTTGGGTTTATGGATATCAAGGGAATATCTGTGCTAGGTAAAGGTTGACCTAGACGTTGGTAGCGATCACATTTGCTAACAAACTTCTTATAGTCTTTATAAAGTGTCGGCCACCACAGTCCTGACTGTTGGATTTTCCTGCAAATTTTATCCGACTGAAAGTGTCCTCCTGATTTTCCTTTTTAGAAGGTTTAACAAAAAAGAGAAGGAGACTCTTCCCATTTTCCAACTCTTGGGAAAACCAAAGCTGCTTGGAGGCTTCCCCCACCGCTGTGCTTCCTTTTAGGCTTGTTGTAGGCTTGTTGTAAGCCTTTGGATCCTAGATAACAAGGACCAAAGTGAAATTATTTTTCTGATATTGTAACCTTTAATAATAAAGAATCACTTCAAGTAGGATCTTTCGATCCCACTCCCCATCCCCCCAGGGGGGATCCGCGTCCGTTTCACTTTTTTGCATTTTTTCTCGGTTTTTGCTCTAGCTTAGTCTTGTCATGCAAGATTGTATACTTTGATCATATTTGTCATTATTCCATATTTTTAAATCAAAGTAATACTAATACTTACCCCATGAATCCTCAATTGAACCGAAAGGTGAAAGAGGATCGTGGTAGGATTAATTAGAAAACCTATAGTGTGTGTTTTTGCTTCTATTTTCATTGTTACTTTTCACAAGCAAGCAGTAAAATTAACCTCTCCTTGATTTCCCAATTGAGGTCCACTTGGACCGAAAGAGATTCCTAGAGGGTCTCTTTTTTTTAAACAAGAACACGCTCTTAAAATTTACAAGACTCTGGTGTGTATGCTTTGCACTTGGTTGCGGTTCATTCGATCAATCATGCTGCATCAAAAGCAACGTGAGTGACTCAAATAATTAGGATTCACTTTCCCAATTAACCACTGCAGGAGAAAATCCAACGCCTCGATTAAACTGTAAACGGTGGAAAAATACCCAAAGGAAGTGGGAACTACTGGACAGTGACCTCGAGGCACCGATATCTATTACATCCTAATGGGTGTATCACAAACATAGTCTCAGAGACTCCATCCAGCCCACACATTCCTTGTGGGTAGTCGTAGCATTTGTTACATTTGGACATACTCCAAGTACCCCCCAAGTATATCTGGAGTCCCCCCACCTAATTTAATTCACTCATATTTTCACATTAATTTAAAATGTACCAAGATACAATTACACAACATTCACTCCAGCACTTGCAAGCACTCTTAATTATTTTTGGCTCTATTTAAGGCACTGGTCAACTGTTTATTTCTTTCAATCCATAGGTGATTGGGTGTCATATTGTGATTATTTGTGATTGTCTCATCATGTTATTTGTTGTTTACAATTGTTAAATCAAAACTCCTAACAAACTTACTCATTTAATACCATCATCATCTAAGTAACCAACCTTAGTAACTTGTAGGGTCTACCCCCCTTGGCTTCGTGAGGAGTTTGCATAAACTGGGGAGTCAAGAACAAGGTGACAGCCTTGACTCAAGACTTTCCCCCAAGGACACATCGAGTGGCTTGAATATTTTCGCCTTTCACACACCTAGGGGGGAAAGTGGCAGAAAGTATGAAAAATGGGTAAACTATCATCGAATAGATGACCTTTCAAGTACTTTTACAAGCATGAAAGAATCAAGTTCGCTTGGTGATCTTCTCACTTAGGGAGTCTAAAAAGAGCTTATATATGACTCCAAGAGGGTTCCTTTTTCATATTAAATTTTACGAGGCCAAAAAAAGCAATAAAAGTATACTCGATACCTTTTTTCTAAGTTTTTAATGAGCACGAATGGGGTATAAAAGGCACTCATAACTTGTTTCAATTTTAAATGGAGCCTAAAAAAGTAAAAAAGAGACTTCGTCATAGCAAAAAAAATCCTAATAAAGTCTTGAAATCCTCAAAAAGATCATTAGAACACTTTCACAATTGAAACAATAGAAAAATATGGTAAAAAATAAATAATATTTAACTTTTTCAAATATTATTTTCTATTAAAAAATCAAAAAATGATATAAAAAGGTGAAATAGTAAAAACTATTTACCATTGTTTTTTACCATAGGAGTTTTAGTGAAAAATAATTTTGAAGAGGTGATTTTGCAATGAGCATTCCGAGAACTACGGACATCCATTTGACAAATCGTCTGGTGCAGGTGAGAGTCTTCATCTTTCCTTTCATTTTGATGGTTGAGTTTTTGCATTTCATTGTGCTTTTTAAGGTTTTAGGTTAGTTTTGCAAAGGGGAAGAGTGTGCCTTATGCGACACTCTTCTCCCTTTCGGGAGGTGCACCGACGCACTCCTCGAAAGGGGAAAGATCATCGACATCACTCTATCCTTAAAAGGGAAAGGTGTTGTCACTCTGTTCTCTCAACAAAAGAGCGTCGACGACTGCTAACTTCCCAAAACACAAAATTTAAGCATGGATTTAAAGTTTTCTACCCATCAAATATCGCTAATACATGTCTTGTGGATGTCCCATACGTATTTGAAACAAATCATAGTAATTTGGAAGGTGTGTGAACATGATTTGGATGATTCCCAAGAAAAAAATTATCTGAACATGGTGATGTCCCTAAGGGAGTGTGGACTCCTCAAGTACTTTATAGTTCCAGGCATGAGATCCCATGTCCATTTATTCGACCACCTAATAAGGATGGGAGGCCCAGAGCAACAACACTTCTAGGTGGGAACCCGTATCCTAACCATTAATGTTGAGGATATATACTTCTTTACTTTAATTTCTAGGAGAGGGAGTTTGGTGTCACTCTCTGATCCTTGATGGGGAGAGATGACTATTGATGACCTTATTGATGAGCACTACTTGATTGGAATGATGTCCCAAGGGGGGGAAATTATGATCAAACATATCATGGATCGGCCTTTGAGAATAGTTGCATTCACCATTGAGAAGGTGGAAAAATTAGGGTTTTCCATCAGATAACTCAGGGCCACATGTTATATGTATTGGAGTGTATGGATCCTACTATCTTCAACTAGAGAAAGGGGTTGTTGGTCAGTCTCAAAGACCAACTCACAAAATGTCATCATGGTGGACTCAAGCAGTTCGTCTATGGTTCCATAGTAGTGTCTTTCTTTCTAGAGAGAGTCCCTCTATTACACCCTCAGGTACCACTCAATAGGTTAGAGCCTTAGGATCCGTGAACGTTGAGGTGGGTAGAGTCCATGGCCCACCATGGAAGTGCTAGAGGGACCATAGTGACCTATGGGTTAGTCTTCCTCCACTGGCTCTGTGGCCAACTTTTGATGGTGGAATATTATGCCTATGTTGGGACCAATTTCAGAGGTGATCTCGATATACCCTTACCCGATGATGATTAATGGGATAACAAAGGTGAGAAAGATACCGCTTTCATTGTGTTTTTTAATATTATATTATATTTCATTTTTTTGTGATACTAAGACATGACATGCTACTCTGCAAATATTGGTCCATCCTGACCCGCAGGAGCATCACCAATTGAAAGGCGAGGGATGGTGCGAGAAATTGCAATTCGTAACATGGAAGCAAAGGAGAATTTGCAGGAGATTGAGGACAACCTACAAATACCAGTGGTCATCATTATAGACATTTCCATCGATGACCTTCCTCGGTGTTATAAATGCCACACTGCAGGGGTGTCAGGTTGGTTTGGGAGGCTACTCCGTAGGGTAGTTCATGCGATGATGTGCTTTCACGAGCACAAGGATGAGTCCCGAGTGACTTTGTTTTGTAGTATATACTGAAAGCTTTGAAGCTTCATAATTTTAGCCACTTTATGTACTGCAACATGATAGTTTCAGATTTTTGTATACTAAAAGATTCTGGCTTCATATTTTTGCCTCGGTATTGGTTGTATTTTTATAAATAAAAAACAATTTTTTTACAAAAATGTGTGTTCATGTGATGTGTTTAAACATGAATGGATACTTATTATGTGTTTTATTGTCTTTATACATGTGATCAATCTTAAATGAACATCAAACATGAGCTAAGTACCAATCCAAAACATAATTAGCTAACGAATCAACCACTGCATTTACATGTCTTGGGATATGTTGATACGGAACGAACTCAAAATACCTCTCAAGAAGTCGAACTCTTCAGAAAATTTGAAGAAGGGGTTATGGATGGTATAGAACCGGTTCAATTGATACACAAATAATTATGAATATAAATAATCCCTAATCTGACTCACACCATTTTTTAAAGCTTCAGCTAATAACACAATCATTGCATGATATTCTGCAAAATTGTTCGTAGCATGACCTAAACAAGTTCCTCCTGAGCTTACCAAATCACCATTAGGAGAATAAAGTACCCAAGCCACTGATGCAAGATTAAAGGTATGACGTCTAGCACCAGCCACGATGCCTGAATAGGTGGCCATCTATTCATGCAAGAATAACACTATATAAGCAGGCTTACCTAAGACGAATCCTACATTCAAAACAAAAAAACAATCCAAATTACACACAACACACTCTATAAATAATATTTACAAGGTATATATGCTAGATTAACTAGGCATGGAACCTATTAAGGTAAATCCCATTTTGGGGCTCACCCAAAGGTATCCCATCATAGTCTATCATCTCATAGGCTCCTTTCTCTAAAACACGGTTGACAATGTAAGGCCCATGCCACATGGATTCCAATTTTCCACCTCCCAATTTATTGTGTTTCTGGTCATATGTCAGGACTGGATCACATTGATTGAAGAGGGGAGGTTGAATGGATCAGTTGTAATGAGATTAATATGTCATTTGTGCACCTCATTTTCTAAGGTTGCATCTTGATGAGTCTCATCGAGTTTGTTTCGAAACAAGAATTGTTCTTCCTCTAGAGTGGTATTGGGTAGTAGTTCCACAGCAAGTTTTAGAGAAGGAATCTCACACTTAATAGGAAGATTACCCTCCATCTCGTACACCAATTGAAATGGCATAAAGCTGGTGGATGACTTGGCAATGATATTATAAGCCCATAATGTAGAAAATAATTGTAAATTCCAACTGGACTTAGCTCGTCCTACCATATGTTAAAGCATAGTTTTCAATACTTTGTTGATAGCTTCAACATGTTCATTGGCTTGTAGGTAGTAGGTTGTGGAGTTATCATGGGGAAAACTTGGTTTGGAACTTAGTTCCAACGTCATCTGGTTTTGGAAATGCGAACCGTGTTCAATCATGATGGCTTGTGGGACTTTGAACCTAAAAATTATGTGGTTAAAAAGAAAAAGGGAAGCAATTTTTCCATCTTCAGCATATGGAGGCATAGTCTTAGCCCATTTTGTGAAGTAATCCACAGCTACAATGATGTAACCATGCCCCCCGACTGAGGTAGGCTTATAGTGCATGAAATCGATGCCCCATTTCATGAAAGGACCTACAACAACGATGGGATGTAACAGAGTTGGGTGGGTGCATTTTTTTATTGGAAAAGTTGGCAGGGTGGGCATTTTTTGTCGGCTTCCATACAATATTTAAATATTGAGGGGAAAAAGTACCCAACGCGTATGATATTCTGGGCAGTATCCATCTCAAAAAGGACTGCCACAAGCTACAGAGTGATAGTCATTTGGCACGAGTTCAACCTCCTCATTGGTTAAGTGGCACCACAAAATTGAATCAATGCCATGACAGTTCAATGTATCATTGACGTAAGATAGTACTTGGTGTGATGACGAATACGACAACGTTCGTCTTGGGTTGTGTTTTGATAAAAACATTGATTTTAGAGATATAAAATCAAATCTCCATACCAAGGATCAGATGTACTAATGAGGAATAGGGATTCATCAAGAAATTAATCAAAGGGCTTCATTTCCTTAGTAATACAGGGAATATCACACATAAGTTCTGCAAATACTAGAGACTTGTTTGAACTAGATTTGGTGAATTCTAATTCGAACTCCTGGAGAATGGAAATCCAATGAGAATATTTTCCCCCAAATACTTGACAAGTGAATATGTAATACATGGGGTTATAGTTCATGTACATAGTAGTTGTGCAAAGAATGACGTAATGACAAATATTCTGGACTATGATGACCGTAGCCAGAGCTAACTTCTCAACATGTGAGTAACGTGTTTCAGAGTCAACAAGACTCCTGCTTAGGTAATAAATCCCATGTTCTTGGTCGTTTTTGATAGTTTGAACTAACACCATGCTAATAGTAGTTATAGATGCAGCCACATGTAAGGAATAATTCATAGTATAATCGGGTGGTTGCAACACTGGCGCATGTGTAGTAGAGTGTTTGAGAGTGTCAAATGCATGATTTGCAAGGTCGTCCCAAACAAAGGGTGTGCCTTTTTTCAACAAATGCATGAAACTGTGTGTCTTCTCGGCATAGTTGCATACAAAACAACGCAAAAAAATTTCCTTCCCTTGCAAACTTTGAAGTTCAGTTACATTGGTAGGCGTGGGTAGGGTAAAAATGGATTCAATATTCAACATATATATACGGATTCCATCCTTGGAAACAATGAATCCAAACAATCTTCCCATATCAACACAAAAAAAAACATTTGTGTGGATTCAACTGAATGTTGTAATGGCGACATTTGAGAAAAATGGCTCTCAGGTGATCAACATGAAGTTCTTGATGTTGCGAATGAGCAGGTAGATCATCAAGGTATGGTTCCACAATATGTTTAATGTCATGGAAAGCATAATACATGGAACGTTTGAATGTAGCACCAGCGTCTTTAATATCAAAAGGAAACTTTCAATAGGAAAAGGTCCCCCATGGGCAAATGAAAGTCATCTTATATTGATCAGAAGGGAGTATCTCTATCTAATTATATCCGGAAATGCCATCCATAAACGAAAAGAGGACACTTCCAACACAGTTTTTGATGATTTGATCAATGTAAGGAGTAGGAAAATTATCCTTTGGACAATCCCTATTAAGATCTCTAAAATCGATACAAACCCTAACTGTACCCTACTTTTTTCTCACGCGAACAATACTAGAAATCCATTTTGTCAGCAACACAATGTAAATAAACCCGTCCCTAAGAAGTTTTTCAAATTCTTCCTTAATGATCATTGCTTTTCGTTGATGTACTTGGCATAGTTTATAACAAACTGGCTTGGCATCAGCGTATGTCCTGATCTCATGAAAAACGATCGAAGGATCTATCTTTGGCATTTCTTCATATGTCCAAGCGAAAACATGTCTAAATTCCCTGAAAAAGGGCTGTATAATATTCAATTTATGAAGAAGAATAGTTCTGGCCCAAGTGAATGTGTTCAACAACTCTAGGTTTCACTGATATGTCGACTAGGATGACCTTAGTAATATTACTCAAATTACCCTCGAACTCAACATTGTGAATGAGTACCGGTGACTAAGGAGTAGTTACAATATCAGATGAAACCAGTGACTCAAAATGATCTTCTACAAATTGGTAATTGGGAAGCAAAGAATATTGATGAGGATGGTCTTTCCAAGGCATATTATCTAAAGACATGACTTCCATAATTGATTCATCCGATGGAAGAGGTTGCAAAAGATAATATAGAGATGGGGGGGAATCTAACCAATATGGCAGATTGTAAGGTTTTGATTCCACTACGAGGAAATAATTAATGGTGGAGTCATTAGTGGTGGATTGGACAACCTGGTAAATCTCTTCAAAATGACTCAAAGGTGTCGAATAAACAATTGAATTTCCCATTATCTGAGGTGTCATGACTCATCGATGAGATCATGTTCATAGATGCAACCTGCGAAGGAGGAAGATGATTGTTCAATGGAAAGACTCCCATAGTCAAGGAATATTTAAGGAGTCCTACTCATACATTTTGATACTGCAAAGCTGAAGAGGCTAGGAGTGGAACATTGTTCTCAGAATTAGAACTCGTATCTGGAGAACAAAAATATAATTGATCAATAGTAACAATCTTCCCTTCGAATGGGAATTGGATCACAGAAATATGGATGACGCCACCTCCTACATCATGTAGAACCAATTCCTACCTATGAGGAGATTGTAATCTAGAGGAGTGTCGACAACCTTGACATGGATGTACATTGATTTTCCCCATAGTTTGATCAATAGAGAGGAAAGTAATCCATAGGGTTGAAAACCACAACCACCAAATGCTTTCAATGTCATAGGTGAATGGTTAATTCTAAGGGAGCCAATAGCTCTCCAATAGGCCAGAGACATGGCCAAGGTCGATGCACCTTCGTCCAAAACGGTGTAATGGAATTTATTCCCAATAAATTTCATAGACAATTGAAATGTTAATTAATGGGAGATCCTTAATTTAAAATCATCCAATTTAAAGGTGATCGTGTTGTTATTCTCAGTATCCATATTCCAAGAGCTAACAATAGATTCTTCCTCTATGTAGGACACGCTTGGAGTACTTCAAGGGTAAACATAACACACGGTGCTTGAGCCAAATCTTCCACTACATTGTAGTATCGGGTGGCACGTGCGCTAGGATTAAATACTAATTCAGTGAATTGTACTCGTGGGTGGCCAGAGGAATGTGTCTAGAACAAGTTTTTCAATGTGAATACCATTGGCAGGAGGAGGGATGGAAGTTGTAGTTTTGTCAATTTGAGTGTTATCATTCTTCTTCTTTGAGGAGGGCCATACTTCTAGGATCTAGTCATAATAATAATTGATTCACTAGACATCATTTTGACCTCATCGATGGAAGATGAGGAAGACCCATGCAAGGATTGATGGTTAGTTAATTGTTTTTTGGTAGGAAAAGAATCATTTAAAACTACAATGGTGGGAGTTTTTTTTAGAAATTTATTAATCTCCTCGTGACCAGAACATTCTTTAGTGAAATGGTCACCTCCACATATAAGGCAGGGGAATTTTACCTTTCTATTATTTCTAGATTCAACATCTGTAGTTTGTGTTTTATTACCTTCATGTTGATTTGTAGATTTCTTGAATTTATTTCTTTCTTTCTTTTGTTCGGGTACACAGGGTACTCCCAAAAGACTAAACACCTTGAACAACCGCTTCACACAAATACATCAAAGATCAACACATCGATGTTTGTCACATGGTTAAAACCATCGAGAGGGAAACAATCCACGGTCCCAACCAAATAGATGCTTGGAGCAATTTATTATGCAAAAGAAAGAAAGGTACATGAGCTTCTCATAATCGATCAACTAGCCAAGGACCCTCTATGCTCTTTAAATAGAGATCATAGACCAATCAGGTGTTAAGCCATGGATCAATGGTAGGTATGATCTAAGAGAAGTTGAACCATTGGATCACTCTATGTCTAGAACATATCGTGATCATCGGATTATAATATTTACAAATGCATACTAATGCATACTAAAGAAACACACTTTTGCCTAACGGATATATTACACAAGTTTATCTTATCTAACTTCTAAGTGTCTAAATATCCTAACATCCCCCCTTAAGAACAACTTGGGATAGGATTGAAGGATTTGCAAAAGCGACACTATCAGAAGAAGGAAGGAGGCATTAGAGCCTATCCCCCCTTAAGGACACATTCTTGAACTCCTAACATAGACCAAAGTTTAGAAAACTTTGCTTCTGTAAGAGACTTGGTGAAGATGTCTGCAACTCGATCATCTGTAGGGGAATAGAGCACTTCAATAACACAATCATGAACAAGATTTCTGATGAAGTGCATCTGTAGCTCAATGTGTTTGCTGCGCTGATGTAGAACTGGATCTTTAGCAAGCTTGATGGCACTTTGATTTTCGCACCAAAGTGGAGTAGGTTGTTGCTGCTCAAATCCAAACTCTGAAAGGATCTATCAAAGCCATAAAGCTTCCTGACTAGCATTAACTACGGCTTGATATTCTACTTCTGCTGAAGAAAGAGCAAGAGCTTGTTGTTTATTACAAGCCCAAGTGACAGGTCCAAATCCCAGACTGAAAACATAACCTGCAGTAGACTTTCAATCATCAGGATCATCGGCCCAATCTGAATCAGTGAAACCAACCAACAAAGGTTTCCCCCCTGTACTGTAATGAATCCCAAATTGAATTGTACCTCGAATATATCAAAGTATTATTTGTTTTGCTTTCCAGTGACTTTCATGAGGAGTTTGCATATAACGGGCAACACGACCAACGACAAAGGAAAGGTCAGGATAGGAATGAGTCAAGTATAAAACACTACCAACAAGCTGACGATACAAGGTGGCATCTACTTCAGGGGAAGTACAAGTGGCAGAAAGTTTGACTCCAGACTGGAAGGGAGAAGGGGTTGGTTTACAATCTTCCATGTGGAAGCGATGAATAAGGTCACAAGCATACTTAGAATAGGAAAGAAAGATTCCTTCTTTGCTTTGCAAGACTTGGAGACCAAGAAAATAATGCAAATGTCCTAAGTCTGACATTTCAAAATTTTGCTTAAGACTGGATTTCACATGGGTTATAAGTTTAGGGTCACCACCAGTAAGGATAAGATCATCAATATAAAGAACAAGTATGATGAGATGGTTTCCTAATTTCTTGGTACAGACATTGGGGTCGGAATGGCATCTAGAAAAACCAGTGTCAAGGAGAAAGCTATCCATTTTGGCATACCAAGCTCTATGAGCTTGCTTATGGCCATATAAGGATTTCTTAAGGAGACAAATAAGGCTAGAGTTATTCTGAACATATCCAGGAGGTTGTTCCATGTAAATCAGCATGTAATAAGGTGAACTTGACATCCATTTGATGGACTTCCCAGTTATGTAAAGCAGCAAGGGAAAGAACAAGGCAAATGGAGTTCACTTTTGCTACAGGGGAAAAGGTTTCATTTTAGTCAATCCCTTCAACTTGGAAAGAACCTTTGGTAACTAACCTTGCCTTAAGTCTTTCAACACTTACATCTGATGCATACTTAGTTCTGTAGACCCATATACATCTGACAAGTTTTCTTCCTTTTGGAAGAGGAACAAGATACCAAGTATCGTTCGCCATTAAGGAACGATATTCTTCATCCATAGCTGCATCCCAATCTAAATTTCCTGAAGCTTCTGCAAAAGTTTCTGGATCATGATTCTCACAAACTTGAGCCAAAAGAGAAAAGGCTCGCTGAAACTGAGAACGTGTTTGACGTTGATCTCTAGGATCACCGGTAAGATCACCAGTTGCTTCACATGTTGAACGAGCCCATCGAGGAAGTATTGGTGCTGGTGCAATTAGAGTAACATGAGCTAGCGGAGGTGAATTTTCATCCTCACTATCATCATCAGAAACTGGAGTTGGAAACCTGTCAAGGAAGCTAGAAGAAGAAGAAGAAGAAGAAGGCAAAATCGTCGAATCAGGCTCGCAGGCCAAAGATGGCACACCCGCCAAGTTTGTCTCGTAGACCAAGAGATTTTCATCAAATTTAACATCTCTTCTAATGATTATATCATGAGAATGTGGCTGAAGAAGTCTATAACCTTTTACATCTTCAAAATATCAAACAAATATGCACTTTTCACTTTTAGGCTGCAATGCTTTCCATTTTTCATCCGGATTGTGAGCCCATGCTTCACAACCAAACACACAAAAGTGACTTACATCTGGTTTAATTTTACTCCATGCTTCTTTTGATGTTATACCTTGTAAAACTTTAGTGGGTGTGCGATTAACTATGTAATTTGCACAATTTATGGCCTCATCTCAATATTGAAGACTTAGTCCCTTAGATTGGATCATACAATTAGCCATTTCTTTTAAAGTGCGGTTCTTCCGTTCAGCTACACCATTTTGTTGTGGTGTATATGGAACAGTGTGTTTTTGTTGGATTCCTTGTTCAATGCAAAAAGTAGTGAACTTATTGTTAACATATTCTCCTCCATTGTCAGATCTTAACTTAATAATTTGATGACCAGATTGTTTTTCAACAAGGGCCTTGTAGGCCAAGAACATGTTAAATACTTCGCTCTTAAGTTTTAGGAAGTAAACCCAAGTGCGTCTGGAGTAGTCATCAATGAAAGTTAAGAAATATTTGAAACCAGAAAAGGAAGCATATGGAAGAGGGCCACACAAGTCACTATGCACAAGCTCCAAGGGAACCGAGGCGTGCCAAGAGGCAAGTTTGTCAAAACTGTCCCGGTGATGTTTTTTGAATACACAACTGGAACAAACACCATCCTTGCAAGATACCAAAGGAAGACCAGTCGCCATATTGTATTTACATAGTTGTTGCAATGAGAGATAATTTAAGTGACCAAATCGCTCATGCCAAAGTTTGCTCAAGTTATCACTATGAGCAACAAAAACTGAAGGAAAAGGTGATGACCCAAAGTTGTTAAATTTGTACAACCTGGTAATATCATCAACATTTCCAATAGCAAGGACATTTTGAGGATTTTTAAAATCCTTGATTACAACTTGGTGAGGTGTAAACGTCACAGTTTTACCTTCACCTGAATGAGTAATTTGATAGAATGATAACAAATTGCAGGAAATTTTTGGAACACATAGTACATCACTGAAATGACCATTTTCTACTGGAACTATTCCAGATCCTACAACACTTAGAGATCTATCATCACCAACAAATATGTGTTTGGTGTTACATTCATGCATAGTAGAAAAGATGGATTTATCCTTAGCCATATGATAAGATGCTACAGAATCAATGAGCCATTCAATTGAAGTAGAAGAAGAAGATGCAGTATAAGAGTAACCAGAAGCACAAAGTGCATGTCCATGAGAGGTAGATTTTGAAGACAAATCTAGGCTGATGCGGTGCTTCTTCATTACTGCTTCCAAGGCTGCCAACTTCTTAAAACACTTAGATTCATCATGATTATCTTTCCCACAAAAATTTCAATGACGCTCAGTCTTCTTTCCTTTTTGCTTGGATCCTTTGTCATTTTTTAAAGAAGGAGCTGACTAAGAAGGTTTGGGACCTTTGTTGTTTTGCTTATTATTCTGAAAATTTTGTTTCTTAGGAGGCTTGGACTTTTCTTTCTGTTGGGACAATAAGGATTTCCCAGATGTATCTACATTGTTAAGTATTCCAAGATGAATGAGCTTCTCTTGCTCTCTAATTAAGGAATCACAAAAATATTCAAGGCTAGGCTCCTGATAACTAGCTGCAGTCAAGGATTCTTTCATGGATTAGAATGTAGATACAAAAATATAATATGCAAGTCCAAGTTTTGAAAGAATATGATAAATACATTGTTTGTCTTCTTTCTTAATCTTGCATTCTGCACATAATAGTCTAAGGGTTTTATACTTAGATAAATAGTCTTGAATGCATGAAAAATCAATTGGATTTAAGGAAAGCAATTCATTCTCAAGTTGATGACCCTGAATTGCATTGTGTTTACCAAACACAGATTCCAACTTTTCCCAAGCAAGATTAGGTTCATCAATTCTAGATATGTGGAATCGCAAATCAGTACATATTGACATCACAATCAATCCATGAGCTTCATCACATATATTTTCCCATTTAATTTTCTTATCATCATTAGTGGGATTTTCTTCTTTCCCTGACGTTATTCTGAAAAGTCCCCTACTTCGCAGAACATCCTCCATACGAGATTTCCATGAGAAATAGTTAGAACTTGTAAGTATAATATCACAAGGGGAAGCCATACTATAAAATAATGGCTGAAATAATAGAAACCAACTATCTGGATGCAAAGAGCTCAAAAAAATATGTGTTTTTAAAAAAAACAGCACTTAAAACTGATTCTGGGTGATGAAGTTATGCTTGATCAAAGAAAAAGTTGAAGATGTCCCCAATAGTGACGTGGTAGATATTAACTTGACCAAATAAAAAAAAGAAGCCCCCTCTTCCCAAGATCAATCTTTGACAATCACTTTACAATAAAGTTGCTTTGAAGTGAATCACTT
>LPNX011013889.1:87291-253545 GCA_001517045.1 Pseudotsuga menziesii | reverse complement strand
AAAAAAACAAAAAAAAATGTTTTCACACAATGGGATTAGATCTTGGTTAGCTTACCCGGAAAGTCTACGTTTTCAAGTTTTCTCGTTGTTTCTGATTTTTCGTGATCGCATAAGGTGCACGGCAAAGAGCATACGTAGCCGAGAAGACAAAAAAAAAAAATTCGCTTACTGTTTCTTATTCGCCGCGATCACACAAGGTGCACGACAAAGAGCATACACAATCAGGGTAGCTAACAGTCTGAGACTAAAACAAAAAAGATCTAATAATAAACTGATAAAATATGAGAGATTTCCAAAAACAAATCTGTCATTGTAACATTATACCTTCAAATTTGCCAAAATGGGTGTTTCTAGACCAAACAAAAATGGTTTTTGGTGAAATGAAAATTATTTCCCAATGGAAACGGTGCTCCGGACACAATGGAACAGCTCCCACAGGCGAAAAATGCACAAAAAATCTAGAACCAGAAACCCTTTCAAAGTTTCGGCAACACCTATTCCAGATCTTAATCAAAACCGAAAGCGGCTTGTAACATCCCCAACCCTCCGACCAGCGAAGAGGACACTACCATGGTGTTAACCATCTGGGCAACCAACCCCATGAACCATTCATAAAATGCAGAAATTCTGAAACAAAATGTTTTGAACTAGAACATGCATACATGTTCATTTATCATATAGCAGAAGAAAACATACGTTCATACAATCATTCTACATGTTCATCACATTCATTAACAGAAAATATGATTGCAAAAGTAAAATAGACAAGATTACTTATCTTATGAAGAACTCGTTCCGCAACCAGCTACGTCGCTGCAAATTTTCACCCAACCATAGGCTAGAGTGATCCTTAATCTCTCAGCAACACTGCCACCCCCGAGCTGGGCATGATTCTCCAAGGAATCAGTCACTTCTCTGCTACACAATCCCTCAAGCCCTGACTTCCCTTCCAGTGCTATTCAAGGGTTGTGGAGAAGAAATCCATCCCTCTAGCTCTACTTGTGTGGTTTCCAAACACACCAGGTTTATCAAGCAACCCAAGCCCCCATCCCTGCTCCCAACACAGTTCGAAGACCAACCATTACACACAGGCAATCAATCAGCAGTTACAGCTTAGACAGGGAAAAATGACCCCTGAGTCGTTCTTGGCCCTATCGTGGCCAAAATGACTCCCAAACAAATTACAACAGTCCCAAAACATATCATTAAACACAATTCACAACATGGGGAAAAAAACAGTCCGTCCTGGGCAACGAAGCAAGCGAAAAAGACTTACACAGGCCGCACTGGGGAAGAAGATACAGACTCCCAACCTGTGCGTGACAGAAAATTGCACCAGACCCCAAAATATAGAGGAAATGACATATGCACGAGCCACAAGTCAGTAAGGAAAACTTACACACAGCCCTTGAGCGTAAAAATGGCTCCCCACAGGAAAAATTGTGGGTGATAGTGACTGAACAGCCCCCAGTTTGCTGTGTGAGTAACAACAATGTGGAACCCAGTGCGTGAGAGAAGATTCACACCAAATCCCAAATATATATTGAAACACGCCCGATTCCTCTGTGTGGAAAATGTGAATGACAGTGGAGACGGCTCCTCCCTCCTGGCTGCGTGAGACCAAATAGGAAAGAAGCCTGTGGATGAGAAAAATGAACAGACAATCGTTCCTGCATGAGGATGAACATACCAGGAAGAATGGCGTAGTCAAGAGAGTGGAGAGTCCGCTGGAGTGATGACGATGGTCATTTTTTTGCTTGCCAACGTGAGGTCAACCCGTTGGGAGTGTGCATGTGGGCAAGGACTGATAGTCCTGCCACACTCCACTCCCAGCCATAACTGCCCCAACTATCAACAACAGTTTTTAATGGTGGTAGTTGGATAAGACAAGGGAAGGTGACACATGGATTTTTCCCCATTGATTCATGGTTTAACAATTCCCCCCCTTATCCTTGGGAAAATCATGCCCCTTCTCAATTTAGTTGCCGCGAACATAGCTGGTTGGTTTATTTTATTAAAGATGCATATTTACATGATGACAAAACTTAATATATGTCGTATACCATGATAGACCATCGGCAACGATTTCGTTCGCCGAAACATAACACAATTAAATCAATGGTGGGGCTTTTGCCTTTAGCTCCACACCACGATCCATTACAATATATACATCATGTACATTTAATGCAATGGGGTAAAAACCGGGGTGTTACATTCCCCTCCCCCTTCAATAGCACTGTCCTCAGTGCTTTACAAAATTTGAACAAAATGCTACACTGGTACCGCCTCAGTATTCCGCAGAATTGAACAAAAATGGACGTGCCAACTGCATGGCATCCTCCAGCTCTCATGTAACCTCTTTAGGTCCGTAGTGCTCCCATTGCACCTTTACCTGACCTATGGCCTGGTTCTGGAGCATTGTGACCTTCCTGTCGAGGATGCGCATTAGCTCGGTTCGGAACTCTCCCTTGGGTTCCACCTGAATCACATCCCAATTTATCACATGCTTAGGATCATGTACATATTTCTTAAGCAAAGAAACATGAAAAACATGATGAGCTCTAGTACTAGTAGGTAATGCAAGTCTATATGCAAGTGGCCCTATTCTTTCAAGCACTTCAAATGGCCCACAGTATGTAGGTGACAGCTTGGCACAACTTCCAAGCTTCAAGTAACTCTTCCTTTCCCTCACTCTCAGGGTAAACATGATCCCCAACACTGAATTCCCTATTCACCCTATGCTTATCTGCATAGTTTTTTTGTCTGTCCTGTGCTGCTTTCAGATTCTGCCTAATCTTTACAACCTCTTTCTCCATTTCCTTGAGCAATTCTGGTCCAAGCACAACTCTATTCACTGGATTATCCTGAATCATAGGTGTCCTACACCTTCTTCCATACAAAGCTTCATACAGACTCATCCCCAAGGATGCCTGCTGTCCATTTTTATAAGCAAACTCTGCCAAGTGTAAGTAATCTTCCCACTTGGTTGGTTTGTCCATCACGTACATGCGGAGCATATCTTCAAGCACTTGGTTCACTCTTTCTGTCTACCCATCTGTCTGAGGATGGTATGCAGTGTTGAAGTTTAGCTTTGTACCCAAATCGGCAAACAACCCCTTCCAAAAATTGGAAGTGAACTTGACATCTCGGTCAGAGACTATTGCTTTCGGCAATCCATGCAATTTGAAAATATCTTTCATGAATATTTTTGCAATGTCATCCATCTTATGCGTACACTTCACTGGTATAAAATGCGGTACCTTAGTCAACTTGTCTACCACAACCATGATGGAATCATGTTGTCTCCAAGTCATCGGCAATCCTGTAATAAAATCCATGGAAATAATTTCCCATTTCCATTCTGGAACTGGAAAGGGCTACAACAAACCTGCAGGGTGTTAATGCTCAACCTTTACCTGTTGACATTTCATACACCTCGAAATGTACTCAACCATATCCCTTTTCATTCGTGGCCAAAAGTACTGCTTTCTAGCTATAGCAATTGTCTTCTGATATCCTGGGTGACCAGAATACGGAGCTTGATGGATTTCATCCATGACAACTCTCCTCAAATCTGCTACATATGGAATATAAATTCTAACTTTATAAGTGAGAAGTCCATCTTCTTCCAATTTATATCCCTCATACCTCTTCCCAAGACTTTGCTGTTGCAATTTCTCTTTTACTTGCTCATATAATTCATCTCTAGCAGCATGATTAACAACCTGCTGCCTCAAATCTGGTTGGCAAATACTAAGAGATGCCACATGCATTTCCTATACCTTCCTGCTGAGTGCATCAGCTACCTTGTTTTCTTTTCCCTTTATGTCCTTGATTTCAAAATCGAACTCACATAAAAATTCCAGCCATCTTGCTTGCCTAGCATTCAAAGTAGGTTGATCAAATAAATACTTCAGACCACAATGGTCTGTCCTGAGCTCAAATATTCTACCCATCAAGTAATGCCTCCACATCTTGAGGGCATGTACTATGGCTGCAAGCCCTAGATCATGAATGGAATAGTTCTTCTCATGCTCCTTCAGCTTTCTTGACTCATAGCATATCACGTGGTTGTCTTGCATAAGGACTCCCCCAAGCCCTTGTCTGCATGCATCGATACACACCACACAAAAAAATTTGGATCTGCAACTTTCAATACGGGTGCACTGGTGAGAATATTCTGCAACTTTCAATACGGGTGCACTGGTGAGAATATTCTGCAACCACTAGAAGCTTTCTTCACACCTCAATGTCCATTCAAACTTTATTCCCTTCTTTTGCAAAGAAGTGATGGCATGTGCAACTCTGGAGAATCCTTCAATGAATCTCCTGTAGTATCCTGCGAGTCCCATAAAAGATCTTACATCTATCACATTTCTTGGAGTAGGCCAATTCATAATGGCTTCAATCTTTTCAGCGTCTACAGATATACCCTCCTCTGAGATAATGTGACCCAAGTACTGAATTCTATCTCTATAGAAGTCACACTTGCTCAGTTTTGCATACAACTGGTGCTCCCTGAGCAATTGCAATGTCAATCTCAAATGCTCTTCATGCTCTTTCTCATTCTTAGAATAAACAAGAATGTCATCAAGGAAAACAAGAACGAACTTGTCCAAATACCTGTTGAAGACACTATTCATAAGGCACATAAATGTAGCTGGTGCATTTGTGAGACCAAATGGTACCACTACAAACTCATAATGCCCATACCTTGTCCTGAAGGCTGTCTTATGAATGTCTTCATCCTTGCTTTTCACCTGATGATAACCAGACCTTAATTCAATCTTGGAAAATATCTTTGCTCCCCTCATTTGATCAAAGAGGTCATCAATCCTAGGCAAAGGATATTTATTCTTCACAGTAACCTTGTTCAATTGTCTGTAATCAATACATAACCTGAGTGTACCATCTTTCTTCTTTACTAACAGAACGGGTGCTCCCCATGGGGACACACTCGGTCAGATATACTTCTTTTCCAACAACTCTTGCAGTTGCATCTTCAACTCTAGCATCTCCGGTGTACTCATCCTGTAGGGTGCCTTGGACACTGGTGTTGCCCCTGGCACAAGTTCAATAGTGAAATCAATGTCTCTCTTTGGAGGAAGCCTTGGAATCTCATTAGGAAACACATCCTTGAATTCCTGTAACACCTGATAGTCCTCCAACCTTAGAGTTTCATCATCTGTTGCCTCCAAAATCTGAGTTGCATACAACTGGAAACCTTTCCTACATAACTTCTTTAACTGCATTGATGAAACCTACCGTACTAAAATCACCTTTGGAATACCTTTCACAACTACTAGGTTCTCTTTTTCATTCATGCATTTGAAAGTCTTATTGTAGCAATCGAGCTTCACCCTGTGAGACTCTAACCAATCCATTCCAATGAGAACATCATAGGAACCAAGCGGTAGAACATTCAAATCTAAACAAGTGACCAATCCATCCATGACCAATGGACATTTCTCCACCACTTCACTAACCTTTCTCTTAGTTCTAATGGCTAGATGAACTAACCAAGACTTCCTATGCTTTACTTTCTTAAAAGCACAAATCTCTACTACTCTAGGAGTAATGTAACTGTGAGTAGAACCAAGGTCAATCAAAATAGAAACAAATTGCTCAACAATCTTACCTGCTACCTCAACCACAGTTGACTGGTGATCTGCTTGGAGGTCCTCCAGTGCTGCATAAATCCTAGGGACTACCCTTGCTGCTTGACCCACTGTTTCTGCTTCTTGAATGTTATAAGTTGGTCTTGCACTCTCATTCTTGAGTGGACAATTCCTGCGCATGTGGGGTCCTCCACATTTCCAACATTGAAATGGCCCTCTATTCTGTTGTGGATCCTTAGCCCCTGTCATTCCAACTGGTTTACTCGCAGCTTGGGATGGCTGCTTCTGCTGATTCCTGAAGTTAGAAGGTTTGAAACCTTTCTTTCTTTGGTCAAACTTCTCATTCATTTTGTCCTTCCATGCCTTATGGTAATCCGGCTTACCTTTGCTTTGCTCATAGGAATACTTAGCCTTCCTTATTGCTTCTTCAAGAGTTTTAGATTCATAAAACTCAATTCTTTCTTTGTAAGACTGAGGTAATCCAGTCAGAAAATGCTGGACCTTCACTTTTTCATCTTTGATGTACTGGACATACCTCAACAGCTCCAAAAACTTATTTGCATATTCTTCCATGGTTCGCTGTCCCAATCTCAGCTCATGGAACTCCTTAATCTTGTCATCATAATACCTTTCAAAGAGGTATTTCTGCTTGATATACTTCTTGAACTGTTTCCACTTAAGTTTCATTTCACTGATCCTCTTTACTTGCCTGAAGTGTTCCCACCAAATGGATTCCCTTCCATTCAGATTGAATATGGCAAGTCTTGCCTTCATGTTTCCTAAATAATCATGCTCTTGAAAGTACTTCTTTATCCCAAGAAGCCAAGCTTTAGCCTCTTATCCAGTCTTTACCTCACCATCAAATGTAGGAGGTTTAGCTTTCTTAAATTCATCATGAGAGCAATCCCTATGGTGTCTTTTTCTTTTTCTTTTATGAGAAGAAGAACTTGAATCCCCGCTGGATTCTTCAAATTCAAATGATCCACTACAAGTTCTTCTCCTTCTCCTAGTACTGCTCTTACTGCCTTCTAATATTGATGTACCTCATCCAGAGTCTATCTTTCTCTGCAAGTCTGTTAAACTCTGCAACATTGCAGCATTCAACTAGTGTTGCTCTTCCTGGGCTTTAATCAAGCTTCTCATGGTGGCTGCAACATCTAACGATGTCTCTTGGAATCTCCTTCTATTAGACTCTATGTCAGCATTTTTGTTATGGACATTCTCTCCCATGGCATCTTGCACATGCTCATAAGAATCCCGAGCATCATATCCATCATGGGTTCTCATAACTGAACCACCACTTACTTACCAAACTGCACTACCTAGAATATTGCTCTTGAAGGTGACTATGATTCTGCAAATGTGTTAGTAACACAACTGTTAGAGGCATAACATTGATATAAATTAAAATTATTTACCTTCTCCTAGAAAAATTATAAAATTACAAGTTTTCCCAAAACATAGAATTTTCTCCCTCAAAGAACGACTGTCTCAGGGGGACGACGGGGGTCAAGGGGGCTTGCTAAGAAAAATAGTCGAAATTTGCGAAGAAATCCCACTGAAAAACTCAAATTTTCCTTGTACAGGATCGGGTCTCATCCCAAGTAACATTCTGACATTTCGGTAGTCAGCACAACTAACCTCCTCCGCTGTTCATCGGTGATATGGTGCACTGTTCATCGAGAGGATAGTCCACTAAATAGCTGCAACGATGGTTAGTGATCCCACTACGGGTTCTGCGGACCATAAAATCATCAATTGTCGGCGGTTGAAGCCTCTATCCTTCGAAAGGATAGTCCATTAGACAGCTGCAACGGCGGATGTTCAATCCACTAACATCATCTGACGTAGCTCATCGGCAACTGAATTAACTAGGTTTCGGCAATGTGTTCAACTAACCATCACCGATGGCCGACGATTCCAGGACTTAGAGAAATTTTCGAAATTTCCCGTTTTAGTCTTCCTTTTTGCCGCTTGATCAGCTCAATTCTCTTCTTTTCATCGGTGAAATAGTTCCATCAGCAGCCGCAACGGGGCCCATCATCTTCGATCTTCTTCCGATCGGCGGCCCAATTTGCTGAGGCATAACCTAATCGGTATCAGCAGTCTCTTCTCGTCGGAAGGCTAGTGCTCTAGGCTTCTGAAACGGTGGGCACCCGAGCCACTTTCTGCTTCTGATGGCTGATGTTTTTGTTACTTAGAAAAAATTTGAACTTTCTTTACTACGTCGGTGGTCGGAGGCCCTACCCGTCAGGAGCAAAGTGGTCTAGCCATCTGCAACGACGGCGCTCAATCGGCTAAGTATCAGCGATCCATCTGTCTAGGTGTTCCAATGTGTTGATGGCCAAAACACTTAGAAAATTTTCTAAATTTCCCTCTCCACTGTCTTCCACCACATCGGCCGTCAAGTGGCCTTCCCACTAAGTGCTCCGCTGCATCAGAAGAACTTGTCACTAAGTCTTTCGATGGGTCGATGGTTCCAGCGCTTAGAAAAATTTTTAAGATTGAGGTTTTTCTGTTCAAAATTTTTTGATTCCTACTGGGCAGAAGGAAACCTGCCTCTGTCACTGCATCTTTTTGGTCGATTCAGGCCCATGCCGCAGCATGAGCTCTTATACCACACCGTAATGTCCCCGACCCTCCGACCGGTGAAGAGGATGGTACCATGACGTTAACCATCCGAGAAACCAGCCCCATGAACATGTACATTCATAAAATGCCGAAATGCTAAAACAAAATGCTTTGAAGTAGAACATGCATACATGATCATTTATCATACAGCAGAAGAAAACATACATCCATACAAGCATTCTACATGTTCATCACATTCATTAACAGAAAATATGATTGCAGAAGTAAAATAGACAAGATTACTTATCTTATGAAGAACTCGTTCTGCAACCAGCTACGTCACTGCAACGTTCCACCCAACCATAGGCCAGCGTGCTCCTTAATCTCTCAGCAACGCTACCACCCCCGAGTTGGGAATGATTCCCTAAGGAATAAGGAACAAGCAGGCTTACACATAGCCAAGGATACACAAAACACAGCCAAGCCAACACAGTTGGGTTTATCAGGCCATCAACAAGACAGCCAAGCCAACATGGTCAGGTTTATCAAGCCATCCAGGAGTTGGAAAAGGCTAAATGCTAAGCTGGTGAGCTCATTACAGAGCTAGGAACACCTACACTAGAACTAGCCTGACTTCTAAGACACGCACACACACCCAACACAAGGAACCAGTCCCTTCTCTGCTACACAGTCCCTCAGGCCCTGACTTCCCTTCCAATGCTATTCAGGGGTTGTGGAGAAGAAATCCAGCCCTCTAGCTCTGCCTGTGTGGTTTCCAAACACACCAAGTTTATCAAGCAACCCAAGCCCCCATCCCTGCTCCCAACACAATCCGAAGACCAACCATTGCACACAGGCAATCAATCAACAGTTACAGCTTAGACAAGGAAAAATGACCCCTGATTCGTTCTTGGCCCTATCGTGGCCAAAACGACTCCCAAACGAATTACAATAGTCCCAAAACATATCAGTAAACACAATTCACAACATGGGGAAAACAACAGTCTGTCCTGGGCAACAAAGCAAGCAGAAAAGATTTACACAGGCCGCACTGGGGAAGAAGATACAGACTCCCAACCTGTGCGTGAGGGAAACTTGCACTAGACCCCAAAATATAGAGGGAATAACATATGCACGAGCCACAAGTCAGAAAGGAAAACTTACACACAGCCCCTGAGCTTAAAAATGGCTCCCCATAGGAAAAATCATGGGTGATAGTGACCGAATGGCCCCCAGCTTGCTGCGTGAGTAACAACAACGCAAAACCCAGTGCATGAGAGAAGATTCACATCAAATCCCAAATACAGATTGAAACACACCCGATTCCTCTATGTGGAAAATGTGAATGACAGTGGAGATGGCTCCTCCCTCCTGGCTGCGTGAGACCAAACAGGAAAGAAGCCTGTGCGTGAGAAAAATGAACAAACAACTGTTCCTGCATGAGGATGAACAGACTAGGAAGAATGGTGTAGTCGAGAGAGTGGAGAGTCTGTTGGAGTGATGACGGTGGTCTCTTTTTTGCTTTCCAACGTGAGGTCAACCCGCTGGTGGAGTGTGCGTGTGGGAAAGGATTGACAGTCCTGCCACACTCCACTCCCAGCCATAACTTCCCCAACTATCAACAGCAGTTTTTAATGGTGGTAGTTGGATAAGACAAGGGAAGGTGACACATGGCTTTTTCCCCATTGATTCATGGTTTAACAATTCCCCCCCTCATCCTTGGGAATATCATGCCCCCTCTCAATTTAGTTTCTGCGAACATAGCTGGTTGGGTTATTTTATTAAAGATGCATATTTACATGATGAGAAAACTTAATGTATGTCGTATACCACGATAGACCATCGGCAACGATTCCGTTCGCCGAAACGTAACACAACTAAATCGATGGTGGGGCTTTTTCCTTTAGCTCCACACCATGATCCATTATAATATATACATCATGTACATTTAACGCAACATGGTCAAAACCGGGGTGTTACATGGCTCTTCATAAAAGATCTGATACCATGTTCGAGTACACAGGGTACTCCCAAAAAACTGAACACCTTGAGCAACCGCTTCACACAAATAAATCACAGATCAACACACCAATGTTTATCACGTGGTTAAAACCCTCGAGAGGGAAACAGTCCACGGCCCCAACCAAATAGCTACTTTGAGAAATTTATTATGCAAAAGAAAGAAAGTTACATGAGCTTCACATAATTGATCAACTAGCCAAGGACCCTCTATGCTCTTTAAATAGAGATCATAGACCAATCGGGTGTTAAGCCACAGATCAATGGTAGGTATGATCTAAGCGAAGTTGAACCGTCAGATCACTCTATGTCTAGAACATATCGTGACCGTCGGATTATAATATTTACAAATGCATACTAAAGAAACACACTTTTACCTAATGGATATATTTCACAAGTTGATCTTAACTAACCCCTAAGTGCCTAAATATCCTAACATCTTCTTTGTCCCTGAAGATTCTGAGGATTGAACCACATTCACTTCGGTAGAAAGAACAGGAGTAGAAGCATTCTTGGTATTGGCAATAGTATGGATAGTGGGTGAAGCAGGTTGGTTTTGTTTTTTCATGGATATGGTCACCGACTGTGTCTAGACATAACCAAGTATGCCATCGTCATGTGCTTCCATAGAAGGTCTTGAAGGGTCTGAAGTAGGATGAGGAGCATTCAGAATCAAATCATACAAGGTTCTCGACTGGGTATAAACCAAGTCTAGGTATTAAGCACGACTGATAGCTTACTCTTCGGTAACAACACCTCCCATGGAAACATCTCTTGCAATGGGTGGAATTAATGACTTAGTAAACCAATCAGCAAGTAATTAATCAAGAATGGGATCCTTAATCAACCTACGTCGTCGTCTCCACTTATGTATATGATCGGATATATGGGTGGAAGTTGTTTGACGGAGTGAGGTTAAAATATATGTACCCATTTTATATCTAATCGATAACTGAAAATGTGTAAAAAATGTCATTTCTAGAGTGTTGAAATTCCAAAAGGAATGTTGTGGTAATTCTATATACCATTTAGCAGCAATTTGGTGATATTTCTTTGAAAAAGTATAAAATGCATGGAACCATCCATTAGAGAATTTGACGAACACCACAAATGATAAGTCATTACATGGTTTTTGGGGTCTTCACCAGGTCTAATGTCAAATTTCAGTATATCCAAAGGTAACTTTAGAGGAATAGCTGGCTAAGAAGGGTCATGGTGAATAGGATCGCTAATAAATTGTGACAAATATGGCAGATCAAGTGTATCCAGAAATGGTAATTATTGATACTGGTAATATTGATAAGGCAGCTGTGTACCAGTAGGAATGTAAGAGGATTGATAAATGGGTGGCGATGATCCTCCTATAAGAGGCTGGTTCGCCGGTGGTTGTTTTTTTCGAATGATCCTCTTGATGGTCCTTTAGGTAGTGGACCTCCGAACGGTGGACCTATCAATGGTGGGCCTCCAAGTGGTGGAGCTCCAAGTGTCCCCCAAGGTGATCCTCCAAACAAATTTGCAAGTGGTCTCCCAAACATGGGAACATTCATACAATTACATTACCCCCATGGGGTATTAATATTACCAGGATAAGGGATCCCGGGATAAACATTTCCTGAGGAATTTGGTTGATAATGTTGATTAATAATTGCAAACTTATTTCCTGGGTAAGCATAACCCCATGTAGGTTGGTTAGACATTGGTTGAACCCATGATGGTTGTCTTGTGACAGAGGAAGGGATAACCACATTTGCAGTTGTGGAACGTGCACTAATTATTGGTTGTCCTAAAGTGACATTCTACCCAACATTTGAATTAGTTCTCCCAATCGTTGAAACAACTTGGGCTGGGTATTTCCCCCTTGTCATGGAATTTACGAGGGGACTAGGAATAGATGGGAGACTTTGAACTGGTATAATAAGAATAGAAGGTCAACTTGCATAGTAAAAAATGACATTTTGAACCAGAATTCTTGACACAACAACAACATGAGACCGAACAAGAGCATGGTATCTAGGATTGGATATTTCTGAGTAGCTAGGTAAAGGAGATAAAATCCTTCTTCTTATGTTCTCCCCCAATCTACACAAATGACCCAGAGATTTTGGAACTGGACCAAGGATCTCATCATTCAGGATAAATCTCAGATCCTGTGGGGGGGTGATATCCGACATAACAGTGATACCATACTCAAAAATGGTTTGTCCTAAGGAAGTCTCCCAAAATGGAACAGTTGGACCAAATTCCGATGCCACTGGATCATCTGATGGGTTTTTCCCACTCTCGTGCACTAGAATGGCCTTCCGTAGGGAAGTGAAAGGTTGAGTCACGTGAAGAGGGCAGTTGAACCACTACCGGATTAGGGGTAGATGGATTTTCGAAGGAAGGATACTCTTCCCCATATTTAGTAACTAGAATGGCCTCTACATGTGGATCAACTGTAATAGGTTGTGTCATAGCCACAACATGTGCCCACTTTTTCTATGGTTTGTTCTATTATGCGGCACCATCTGGAAGCTTCCTAGGAGCATGGCCAACCAAGGCGCAATCTCCAGTGGACTACGCCTAAGCCAATCGTGCAAAAATTTTAACATTTAAACACTTATCTATTACACTCATTTACTTAGCACGTTTTTTATTAGCTTTGTTTACACAGTTGCATCAATTCAATAAGCATTTCACACATTCATCCACAAAAATACAAGTAAAAAATGAGACAATTATGGGTGGGGGCACCTAACGAGCTAACCGCATAAAATTTTTGTTAATTGTAACTGTATTACAATAATGGAGCTACCAAACCAGCAAGCCTCCTGGTGTGTGCCCAACAAGCAGACACACTGAAATACAAGTTTACAATGAAGATGATTTGACCCCTCCTAGGGCATCCAACTCTGTGACTATTGACTGTCACTAACCATGCTCGGTTGTTGCTGCCAAAAAATACCACCGTTTTGCTAACTCGTTTGGAGTGTTGGCTTTCCAAACCATAACTCCCACAAACCTATTGTGTTGCTCATCTAACTATTTTAGCAAACCGTGACACTAACCTATGATACTTGGAGAGCCTCCATAGTGCGCACTCGCATTGGCATCTTATTCTATTTCCAAAACTTCAGTGATCTTCCTCAACATTTTCCTTGTGCATTTATAGGCATCACATGAGTGCACGTTCCATCTTGTCGATGGTCTATGTGGTGTCTTCAGTCGAGGCATCGGTCACTGCCTCTGCGAGCATCCTCCTCAGCACGTGCTCCAAGTCCCTCCCGTCATGGTGTTGGGTGTGCCTTCTACGGGAACTCCATCCAATAGTTTCGTCTGACTGGGTGCTTCCATAAGTGTTTCCTCCATGCTCCCAATGTGGTTGTCAGGCATGCTTCCTAAGGAACACATCATCGTTTGGTGTCGTTCATCTAAGCTCAGTCCAAGGTGTTTTTATCCCACAAGCGCTTTGGCTCTGTCGTGCTGCCAACCATCAACAAGGTGTCACGCTCTTGGTCTTTCGAAGCTCCAAGGATGAGTATAGTCTCCATTTGTGTGAGTGCACCCATACTCGTTCCAAGCACTCCTCTTCATTCCGCCACTTGGGAAAGGTGCCACTTGCCAAGTATTTCCAACCAAACATCTGTTTTTCTAAATGGGCATGCAATCCAGTCTCTTAGGCATGGGTGAGGTGCCTGGTTGTAAAAACATCCCCAATTTAATCTTGTTGTCGTCCCCAGCAATGTCCTAATTAATTGTCGTCCTTAGGAACATGTTGCAATCATTTCTAATGACCATTGCTTCGGAATGATCCGCAACTAATTGTCAGAACTGAGAGTCTCTAAGAGTCCCTCAAGGTTCAACTATTTTTCCTGCCACCTAGTATTGCATCCGTACTTAGTCAATTTATCAAAACCTCAATTTGTTGCATACCCCTAAAGCTAGACTAGATGGATAGCTAATCCAACCGTCCGCCCAACTCAAAAGAACGAACTTTGTTATGTATGAATTGCATTTATGTGTACTCCATAACCTGTTGAATCTTGGAAAAACCTCTTCTACCACGTTTGTTTAGAACTATCCATTTACTTAGACAATTTGTTGAAATGCCCCTAGCTTCATTTCATGTGTGCTTCTGCACTGTTTTAACTGAATTTATCTAAGGAAACCTTCTATGAGGTGCCTTTAGTATCACTGTCATTGTCATGGGAAGAGGTCCAAATCGTTCATCCTGTTGGATGTTATAATGTCTAAATTAATCCACCTATTGTTTAATTATCAACCGGGGTTGGTAAGCTTAGAGTTGACACAAAATATATGCGAAGGTAGAGAGTGTTGTGTAAATATTTTAACAAACAAAAGATCGAACGATGTTTCAAAATGAAAAACTGAGTCAAACTTCCTAAAAATGCAATTAAGGTAACTAAACTGAGATAAAAGATTAACTAAACAAATAATCTATCTTATAACTTTGGACTGAAAAAGATATAATCAGCAACTTACTTATTCAAACGAAAAACTAAAGTGCAAGAAAGAATTAACATATAAGCAACTACAAAACTTAATAGATAAAACTTAATAAGGAAAACTTAAAAAGAAGCAAGTAGAAAACTTAATAAAGAAAACTTAAATAAAAGAAGCAAGTAGAAAACTTAATAAAGAAATATCTTTAGGTTATGTCCTACAAGTTCTTTCAACAATAACACAATCATAAAAAGACAACCTAAAAACATACTAAGGAAAACACTAAATCTCGCATGCAAACAAATAAATCAATTCAAAAGAAATAGACACAAAACCATACAACCATAAGACGAAATCAGAAACAAAACTTAAGAATAACTTAAACTACGTTCAAACTAAAAGAAGTAAGGAAAATGATAAAACTTTAATAAATAATTTAAAACAACTAAACTTTAACTTAAATGTTAAACAAAACTATTATTTAACTATTACAGACAAAGCATAATCCAAACATCAGCAAAACAGAACTTAAACAATCTTAGAATACATAAAAACACAAAAAAACAGAATTAAGGGTTGAATGACAGACTGAATTGTGGGTCTGGAAGGGTGGTTAAATAACAGACTGAAGAGGTTGTCCGAGTGACAAGCTGCACAGTAAAAATGGTAAAAACTAACCTAAATGAACTAATCTTCAGCTGAAGCCATGCAGATGTAATTCTAATGCATTAGAACAATAAATAAACCTATTTAACAGCAAATTAACCTTAAACTAATTCATGAACAAAAGGAATCATTTGCATATTAAACTAATAAATAAATTGGAAATTAACTTGCATAAATCCAAAACAAGAAAGGAAATAACATAATTGAATCTATTCTAAATTCATGAAAACAACTTACTCTATATTCTTGAAAACAAAGACTGAAAGTAATGCTGGAAATGAAAATAACTGGAAACAAAATGACTAAAAGCAAATAACTGAAAGCAAGCTATGCGCGCATTTAACTAATTAACTTTTGAAATAAAACTAAGTTAATGTTACTGAAAACAAATAGGATAGCATTTACTATAATCTAATGGAAACAAACTAGAAATTAAACTAGACTAGCTAAAACAGAAAAGAAACTAAGCTAAACAAATAAAATGAACCTCCGGTCGATGAGGGGCCCTCTCAGCAATCAGGGGTGATGCCTGGCTAACTTCTACTTAAACACAATCTTCAACAGCAATGCATACAGCTCTATATTCAGATGGTGGAACAGAAATACAAAGTTCAAGAGTAAATTACAGCAACAACTCTTCTCCTAACTCTACTAACTGATTGATTTTCCAGCTAGCTTCAGCTCTCTCACAGAGATTGCTTTATATATTGATTTACAGGGATGAGCAAGTCGACCCTTTAGAGGTCAACTGCTCTCTAAATTTAGCTGATCTTTAAAGGTGTTTTAACTTATCATAGGCCAGCACATAAGAATCTCCCTTATTCAGCGTGAACAGTCTTCAAAGTTAGCGCACGGGATTCTCTTCAGCATGAACGATCTTCAGAGGTGGTGAACAAGATCCTTCCTTATCACAATAGGAGACTGATGGCGAATAGAGGAGATCATAGTGGTGCATCTTCTAGATCGTGGGTTGAATGCAACAGTCCAGTGCATGGATGGTTGATGTGGTGGCGAGTGAAGGAGAACGCAGGCTGGCAAATAGTCTAGAACACAGCTTCATCACCTAGATGCGTGGATAACGGTTTGTTGGCAGCTGGTTCATGTTTTAAATGGCCAAAAATAATTCTCAACAACACGCAGTTTGATGGGCGATCTGGACGGAGTGCCAAATGGAAAGCTAGGACGTGAGCTAGATACGTTGGGCGTTGATCTAGGGTGAACAGAGTATATATCTGCTAGCATGCTTCAGAACTGGAGTCTACAGCAACACATCTCAACATCTGGAAAACCACCAACGATTTTCATGCAACGGGCTGAATGACGAGCTGGACATGCTGTGCGAAAAGCAGGCTGAACTAGCAGCTGCCTTCAACTTGGTAGATGAAGAAGGTAATTTAAACGTCACTCTGTTAACCTATAACTTAAAAATAACATATCTTTCATGTCACATATTTATATGAAAATTAAAAATGACTTTATTGGATTTTTCAACATTCTTAAATAAACAGTTTTCAGGTTTAAAATAATTTCATCATTTATAAGGTTTTGAAATTGATTCAACCATGTCCAAAGTAAAAGTTTGGATAGGTTGAACAAAAACATAAATCGCATCTTGAATAGCAAGAAGATTAATCATTTTCATGCATAATTAATTGGATAAAAGGATGGGATTTTTAATAATAAAATAATATGGAAGTAAAAACAATTTGCTTAAAAACAAAATTTGGTTAGCAAAATTTAGTCACCATTTTTACTCAAATTACTATTTGATATTTCATTCGCCTTCATTTGATTCTTCATATGGTAAGACCATATTGAATTTTGTTGTAAAATATGCTTCAAGCTATAACCAAATTCCACTGTTTATATTCTTGAAAATACTTATCATTTGTTAGAGATAAACAGATTTAAAAAAAAAAAAAAAAATCTAATTTTTCAAATCAAATCCCTCTTCCCCCAAACCAAAGAGATGGCATGTCCTCAAGCCATACAGAGAGAAGAAATGATTGTTCCAAAAAAATAGAAAGAATGCAAGCATGTTGTTAATTTGTTGTAAATAAAACTAACTAGTAAATGGAAATGGTTCAAAAATGTATATTTATGAAAAATAAAATAGTGCTTAGAAAGACCATGTAAAATGACAATAATATAATTAAAAGAAAACCATAGGGAAAAACTAGCCATCCATGCCTTATTGTAAAGATATCCTGTCACCGTCAAGTATTTCAAGTGTACCCTAGAGTGTGTGGGATTTATAGCTATGGGTCCCATTTCTAATATAATGACATCTTAGATATATGTGGAATTAGACGGCTGGGCAAAGTCAACTTAGAGCCATTCTCAAATGACATTATAAATAATTGGCCATGACACAATTTTTTTTTTTTAATTTCATATATAATCACTATTTGATGAACTGTGTGTATAGTGGTGTATTAACCAAATCTCATTTACCAGATATTGCCCCACTGCCAATAGGCCTGTTCAGTACCCCGGTGGGTTTATCTTGGTACCATGCAATCATAGCCCCGCTTCTAGTGAGCATGTTCAGTACCCCGACGGGTTTACTTGCATTTATCGAGCTTCATGTTATAAGTTTTTTACTTAGCATTGACTCACTGCCAGCAGGCATGTTCAATACCCCGGTGGAATTGTCTTGTATAATGATATTAAAGATATGGAAGCCGATTGGTACTAGAGCGTGTTAAGTCCTGCTAAACACATCATTCATTTTTTTTCAAAATAAAGTTATAAGTAATTTCATAATGGCCAGACTCATAAAACATGTCAAAAGAGAAAAACTGAAAGTTGTTCTTTAACCTAACATCCCTTCTTCTTTATAAAGTAAAGTAATGTTCCCCACAGATAAAAATTCCACTTACTTTCGAGTTATCACCAAAATACTCAAGAGTCAAGTTTTGTAACAAGTATAGGATGAACTAGTAATCCATAGGCGAAAATAAAGATGTGAAATATATGATCAGGAAAGTGGGTCTTGTCAAGCAACTCTTTAAAAAAATAAATTAGAAATATACATGTCTAAATCAAAATACCAAAAACTATATGAATTGTAACATAATTGGTTAAGTATGATATACACAAGATTGTAAATTTTTAATTTTACTATAAGCTGAAAATTCCAAGAAGTACCCCATGAAAATTTAAAATACCTAATGAATATTTAACATACTTTCCTTTCTCCAATTAATACCCCATATGTTGCTTATAAAGATAGAATACTTGTAATCACTGCAAAACCACTTGTTATATGATTCAATTTATTCATAAAGATATAAAAGCGAAAGAGTCTTGTATAGACAACCTACTAGAAATGACTCTTATTTATTCAAAGCAACAAGCACATATGTACATATATATAAATGATAATAACCCAAAATATTTTTCAAGGATTAGGAGGAGGAGGAATAGCTTCCCCTTCAACTAATTCCATTTCACTTTGCTGCAAAACATTTTGTATGAAATCATGATTAGATGTCGGTTGGTGATAGAACCTAAGTCTATGTCCATTTACTACAAAGGAAATTTCTGAGCCTTCAATTGTTTTGATTTTTATTGATCCATTGTCAAAAGTTGTAATTACTTCGTATGGACCCATACAACGGGTAGTTAATTTCCCTTTAAAATTTTTAAATCGTGAATCGAACAGTAGTGCCCAATCTCCAGTATTAAACTGCTTTTGCTTAATAAATTTATCATGCCATGTTTTTTGTTGATTTTGTATTAACATTGTTCTTTGAAGTGCATCTTGCCTAATTTCCTCTAACTCATTAATTTGTAATATTCGTTGTTTCTGTGCTTCTTCCAAATTCATGCCTAATTGTGCTGCCATACGAAAAGTTTTAACTTGAAACTCAATAGGTAAAAGGACTTGTTTGCCATACACTAACTCATAGGGGGTATATCCAGTAGTGTTTCTCCATGTTATCCTATAGGCCCATAAAGCCTCAGGAAGTCTATCTACCCAATCCTTATGATGTAATTGAATGGTCTTAGTTACGTTGGCTTCTAATACTTTATTGGTTGATTCTACCTGACCATTAGCCTAAGGGTGATAAGGTGAAGATTTGCAATGTCGGATGCCATATTTCGTAGTAAGTTCTTTCATTAATTTAGAAGTAAAGTGAGTACCTTGATTTGTGACAATTTCTCTAGGTACACCAAACCGGGTGAATATTGTTTCATATATAAATTCTACCACGGATTTCTCTGTGGCTCTAAATAAAGCTTTAGCTTCTACCCACTTGGTGACATAGTCCATACAAACTAAGATATATTTCTTTTTACGAGACATGGGAGAGATTGGTCCTACAAAATCAAGAGCCCATTTCTCAAAAGGTTCAATAATGACTTGGGGTTGTAAAGGCATTTGCTCGGATGACGTAGGTCTACCCATTGTTTGGCAACTATCACATCCTTTAACATATTTGGAAGCATCCTTAAAAATGCTTGGCCAATAATAACCAGAATGTAAGACTTTATATGTTGTCCTCTTATCAGAAAATGTCCTCCACATGGTCCATCATGGCATGCATGGCCGATGTCTGTCATTTCATCCTCCCGCACACATCGTCGAATAATAAGATCGGGACCAGTGCGGAAGAGATCATTATCAACCCAAGAATAATTAGAACTCTGAACTATAATATGACGCTTCTCATGTGGAGACAAATGGTTTGGTATTTTCCCTGTTGCTAGATAATTGACAATATCCGCAAACCAAGGGGTTTGAACAGATACAACAAATAGATGTTCATCAAGAAAAGTGTTGTCAACTAGTTTAGTACCGCCTTCATGTTGAATATGGGAAAGGAAATCTGCTACGAGATTTTCTTTACCAGGTTGATCAATGACGATAATGTTAAATTCTTGCAATAAAATAAGCCATCGGGTCACTCTACCATTGGTAATTGGTTTATTCATCAGAAATCTAATGGCGGAGTGATCGGTATGCACAAAAACTTCATAACCTATGATATAATGATGAAATTTATTAATAGAATAAACTACTGCCAAAAATTCCTTTTCGGTAACGATATAATTTAATTCAGCAAGGGTTAGATTTTTGCTAATAAAGTAGATGGAATAAGGTGCTTGTCCTTCTTTTTGGCCAAGGAATCCTCCTATGTCCATATCAAACGCATTGGTAGATATGTGAAAAGGAAGGGGCCAATCAGGACCCCTAAGTATTGGTGCCACCGATAGTTTAGCTTTTAAGATTTCAAAATCGTTTTGACAGGATTCTGTCCACTGGAAGACTGAGTCCTTTGTAAGTAACCTAAACATTGGTGCAACTATTTTAGAAAAAAATTCAATAAAGCGGCGGTAATAGCCTTCATGACCAAGGAAGCTTCTTACCTCTTTCTGGGTTTTTGGAGAGGGAAGGCCAACTATTACTTCGATCTTAGCAGGATCTACCTTAATTCCTTGGGAAGAAATATGGTGTCTTGAAACTAGACCTTGTGTCAGTAACATTTTACACTTTTCATGACTAAGGGCTAGGTTTGTCTCTTAACATCAGATCAGAACTTTCTCTAGGTTTTCAAGAGCTTCCTGAAAGGTGTTATCGTAGGCTGTGAAATCATCCATATATACTTCAACACATTCATGTATAAGATCAAAGAAAATTCCTAAGAATTCTCGCTGAAAATTGGTAGGTGCGTTACATAATCCAAATGGCAAGACTCGATAAGAAAAGGTTCCCCAAGGACATATAAAAGTGGTCTTATCCTGATCTTCAAGTGTTATTAGAATTTTATTGTATCCACTATATCCATCAATCAAGGAAAAGTATTGTTTACCTGACAGTGTATCTAACACTTAATAAATAAAAGGAAAAGGAAAGTAGTCTTTCAAGGTAGCTTTGTTCAGTTCCCTAAAATCAACACAAATACACCATTTCCCTATAACTTTATTCGGAACTACTACTAAAGGAGATACCCATTTACTGTCGAAAATAGGATAGATAAAACCAGCAGTGAGGAGTTTTTGTAATTCTTCTTTCACTATATCCTTTAAAGCGGGATTCATCCTCCTGTGTGGCTGCCTTAGAGGTGATATGCTTGGATCACTATAAATACGGTGAATACATGTATTAGGGTGTATACCCATCATATCGGTGTATTCCCATGCGAATTCTCCAACTTGTTTCTTAAAAACTTTAAGCAGTTGTGCTTGTTGGTTTTCACTTAATCTAGCGTTTATATGTAAGAATTTTTCAGGGCCAACCTCACAAGGTATGGTATATGGTCCTGTATGCTCTTCAATTGTGAATACACATTGAGAGATCCATATTCTTTTGAAACTCATCTCCAAAAATACAATTGATTTGAGCAAAGGAATGAGGGAAATCTGTACAGGTTGTTGAAGAGACAAACTGGTTTAATACATTCTCAGTGGTATGCTCCTGAAGTGCTAAAGAAAAATAACTAGTAAGGGAGAGATCATCAATGTCTTCATCCCCAAAAGAACAATCGAAACACCATGAATTTTTAGTTATTGGTTGTGCTGGGGGGTATAAAATAAGTCTTTGTGTGGAAAACCCATTGGAAATAGTCATATCTCCATCCCTACATCCTATAAAAGCATTTGTTGTGGCTAACCATGGTCTTCCCAAGATAATAGGATGTCCTTTATAAGGATCCTTTGATTCTACGACCATAAAGTTGATAGGGTATTCCCATGAAGCTACTGATACAACAATGTCATCCAGGACTCCAGCAGGTTTTACCGTAGTGTGATCTGCTAGTTCTAGGATGGAAGGGGTAGGTCGAAGAAATTGTCCTAATTGTAAAAATTATAAAACTGCGGTGGTCATCATGTTAATAGCGGATCCTAAATTGATTAATGTATTCTCTATGGCAGTGTTGTTTATAATTACAGTCACTACTGGGGTTCCTGGATTTGTATATTTTGCAATCCAGGACTGACCGGTCATACATTCAGACATTTCTCCTATAACATGAATTGTAAGAGGGTCCATTTGCTTCTTTCATGGGAGTTTAATACATGGCTCTTTTATTACCTTACTATAGATAGGTATATCTTTGATAGCTTGTAATAGAGGGATCTTGATACAGATGTTCTTTAATTCATTCAAAATGTTATACTTCGAATGAACTACAGGTTTTTATATTACTAATCTTTTTGGAAATGGAGGAATTCTTTTCTCCTGAATAGTTTCTTATGGAGGATGGGTGTGTACTGGAACCTTTGGAATGGTCATATCCTCCAAAATAGAATCATTCATGGGTTCACTTGAATCTTCTTCTTCTTTGTTTGGTTCCTGAATGATGACCGATGACATGGGTTTATTATTCACAACTCTTCCCGATCGTAACTGAATTTCATGTATAGGTACAGTCAAGATAAGGTATGAGGGAAGATTTTGCAACTCAATGTTGTTAAGAGCTTGAGTTGCTTTATTGTTAGGGTTAAGTATTGTTTGTGTAGGTAACAATGTTGGTCAAGGAGGATTTGAATTCTGAAAGTGATGAGGTTGTTGTGCGATAAAAGGAACTAGAGGTACAAATCTAGGAGGTATTTGCTGGAAATTTGTTTGATTCTGAGGATAAGGAGGATTAGGTGCAGGAACAGGTTGTGGCTGAGGATATGGTTGTCATCTTCATCCTTGTGACCAATATTGTTGTTGTGGAAATTGAGGAGGAGGATATTGAGATGGCCAATTCTGCCAGCTAGAATTGTTCCATTGTTGAGGTGGTTGATACGGAGGATAATAGGGTAGAGGTTGTGGTGAAAATTTTGGATATGTTGGTTGGTCCCTCGGTTGGCAAGGAGGCCTCCTAGATGTTTCAGCTACATCCCCACTCTTATAGATGGCTTGCAATCCAGGTAAGGATGGGCAGTTATCTGTTGGATGCTCTTTTGTACAGATGTGACATACATAGATGTTGTTTAATGGACATTCCCTTTGGGGATGTTTAGTTCTACACATTCGACAAAAGATACTCATTGTTGCACGTTCTTCATCCTGCCTTTTCTTGGATCGTAAAGCATCTAGTTGGGAACCCACTTCTCCTAAGATATCAGTCTTAAAATTCTCCAATAGGTTTCCTAACTCTACTCTTGTAACTTTGCTTGAACTCGGAACATTTCCTCTTATATTCCTACTAAAAGGCTCTCGAAAATTTTTCGCAACTTTCCACCTACTCCTAAAATAATTTTTACACATCTCACCGATCTGTGCAAAAAGTTTTATGAGAAATATCGCTAGCTGCCATGAGATTAAGACTCTCTAACAATTCCTCAGAGATTCCCTTAAGGAAACGTGTACGTACTGCATCTTCTCGGAGGTCATTATATTTAGACTTATGTAATGTATAAATAAACCTCTTGAGATAATCTTCCAAGCTCTCATCTTCAATTTGTTGTATCTTAAATATATCATATCAAGAGTCCTCAGGTTTGCAGTATTCTTGATATTTTCACAAGAATGAGGTTTTCATATCATCCCATGTCTGGATAGAAGATTCTCCTAATCCCATGAACCATATTAAGGCGGAATCCTTGAGTGTTGCGGGAAAGAGTTTTAGTTTGTGAGCGTCTTGTAGATAATTGTAACTCCTACAAAGGATATTGAACTCGAATAGGACTGTGTCTGGGTCATCATTACTTTTTCCATAGAAAATAGGCAAGGAGGAAGGAGGGATGTTTTTCATAGTTACATCCTGCATTGTATCTAAGATAGGGAACCCGAAGGTAGCATCAGTTCGATTTTCCCCTTCTCCTTATTCATTCCTAAATTCATCATTATCTTCATTTTCTCCTCGTCTCTCCATATAAGTTGGATTCTTAATGTAAATATACCTAGGAGGCTCCTTTGGTGGTGATAAGGAGGCATCCCAACGTTCTTTTTCGGGAGAGATCTTCCTCTAATCAACAGTGTTTTTATTAAACTCTAGAGCAATGGTAGGTTCTACTGTAGAAGTTTCAATTTGTGAAATAACTGGATCTACTGAGGTTCCAAAGAGAGCTTTTACTTTAGCAGGGTCAACAAAATCAACAAAATTCAGATATCCTACTAGTGAAAAAGTTGTGTTAATTGGATTTGAAACTAGTGGAGGGATAGGGGTTTCTAATGGCTGACCTTCTTGAACTTCCTCAAGAACACGGTCCTTTGGACCTTCTACCAAGGTTCCTTCTCCTTCTATGGCTTCTCCAGTAAGATCTTCTAAGGGAGTTTCTTTAGGTTTCAGGGTAGAACTACTTCCTATAGGCATCTTTCAATACCTTTCTGGTAAGTTAGTAGTTAGGGAATTACGTCCCCTACGGTAGTTAGTAGGGATTTCAATAACTTTTATGATATTTATAAATCTACCCTAAGAATCTCTAATTATACTCATGAAAAACTTTAAACTAAAGAAAACCTATGCTACTGCTATTGTTGGGTTTGGGGGCACCTGTTATAACAGATGTGCAGGTTCTTACCTCTCGTCTTACCGCTCCCCTGCTACCAACCTATTACTAAACTTCATAAAGAATTCTACTCTACCTTATAGAACAACTCCTCGGCAACGGTGCCAAAAGTGTTGGGTTTTATAATGTCTAAATTAATCTACCTGTTCTTTAATTATCAACCAGGGTTGTTAAGCTTAGAGTTGACACAAAATATATGCGAAGGTAGAGAGTGTCATGTAAATAATTTAACAAACAAAAGATCGAAAGATCTTTCAAAATGAAAAACTGAGTCAAACTTCCTAAAAATGCAATTAAGGTAACTAAACTGAGATAAAAATATTAACTAAACAAATAATCTATCTTATAACTTTGGACTAAAAAAAGATATAATCAGCAACTTACTTATTCAAACAGAAAACTAAAGTGCAAGGAAGACTTAACTTATAAGCAACTAGAAAACTTAATAAGGAAAACTTAAAAAGAAGCAAGTAGAAAACTTAATAAATAAAACTTAAATAAAAGAAGCAAGTAGAAAACTTAATAAAGAAATATCTTTAGGTTTTGTCCTACAAGTTCTTTCAACAATAACACAATCATAAAAAGACAACCTAAAAACATACTAAGGAAAACACTAAATCTCGCATGCAAACAAATAAATCAATTCAAAAGCAATAGACACAAAACCATACAACCATAAGACAAAATCAGAAAAAAAAAACTTAAGAATAACTTAAACTACGTTCAAAGTAAAAGGAGGAAAATGATAAAACTTTAATAAATAATTTAAAACAACTAAACTTTAACTTAAATGTTAAACAAAACTATTATTTAACTATGACAGACAAAGCATAATTCAAACATCAGCAAAACAGAATTGAAAACAATGTTAAAATACATAAAAACACAAAAAAACATAATTAAGGGTTGAATGACAGACTGAACTATGGGTCTGAAAGTGTGGTTGAATAACAGACTGAACAGGTTGTCCGAATGACAAGCTGCACAGTAAAAATGGTAAAAACTAACCTAAATGAACTAATCTTCAGTTGAAGCCATGCAAATGTAATTCTAATGCATTGGAGCAGTAAATAAACCTATTTAATAGCAAATTAACCTTAAACTAATTCATGAACAAAAGGAATCATTTGCATATTAAACTAATAAATAAATTGGAAATTAACTTGCATAAATCCAAAACAGGAAAGGAAATAACAGAATTGAATCTATTCTAAATTCATGAAAACAACTTACTCTATATTCTTGAAAACAAAGACTGAAAGTAATGCTGGAAATGAAAATAAATGGAAACAAAATGACTAAAAGAAAGCTATGTGCACATCTAACTAATTAACTTTCGAAATAAAACTAAGTTAATGTATTACAGAAAACAAATAAGATAGCATTTACTATAATCTAATGGAAACAAACTATAAATTAAACTAGACTAGCTAAAATAGAAAAGAAACTAAACTAAACAAAGAAAATGAACCTCTGGTTGATGAGGGGCCCTCTCAGCAATCAGGGGTGATGCCTGGCTAACTTCTACTTAAACGCAATATTCAATAGCAATGCATACAACTCTTTATTCGTATGGTGGAACAGAAATACAAAGTTCAATAGTAAACTACAGCAAGAACTCTTCTCCTAACTCTACTAACTGACTGATTTTCTAGCTAGCTTTAGCTCTCTCATAGAGATTGCTTTATATATTGATTTACAGGGATGAGCAAGTCGACCCTTTAGAGGTCGACTGCTCTCTAAATTTAGTCGATATTTAAAGGCGTTTTAACTTACCATAGGCCAATGCATAAGCATCTCCCTTCTTCAGCATGAACAGTCTTCAAAGGTGGCACATTGGCTTCTCTTCAGCACAAAGATCTTTAGAGGTGGTGAATAGGATCCTTCCTTATCACAGTAGGCGACTGATGGAAAATAGAGGAGAGCGTAGTGGTGCATATTCTACATCATGGGTTGAATGCAACAGTCCAGTGCATGGATGGTTGATGTGGTGGAGAGTGAAGGAGAATGCAAGCTGGAGAACAGTCTAGAACACAGCTTCATCACCCAAACGTGTGGATAACGGTTCATTGGCACCTAGTTCACATTTTAAATGGTCAGAATTAATTCTCAGCAGCGCGTAGTCTGATAGGCAATCTAGATGGAGTGTTGAACGGAAGGCTATGACGTGAGCTGGATACATTGGGCATTGCTCTAGGGAAAACAGAGTGTCTATTTGCTAGCGTGCTTCAGAACTGGATTCTACAACAACACATCTCAACATGTAGCAAACCACCAGTGATTTTCACGCAATGGGCTGAATGACGAGTTGGACATGTTGTGCGAAAAGTAGGCTGAATGCATTTTGCATATTAACTTGGCCCAAAAGGATTATAAAACCTGTAAACAATTATACACACTAATTAATACATCAAATATGCTTCAATAATGTTATTTTTAATTAATAAAACCATAAAAATGATAATAATAAAATAATTTCATATAAACCTTAAAAACACTCATACCTGAGGTTGAATAATGATCTGTGTGTCATAAAACATACAAAAGATAATAAAATATATGGTTAAATGAGTATTTTATCTGCCAAAAATTATAACAAATCGAGGATCAACACATCCTCATCCTGGATCTAAAATGAAGTGACGTTTCCATCCGTCATGTTTCACTTTGCCAATGGTAAGCCTCATTTCCTTATCGAATGTTGCTTGTGCTTACAACAAAAATTGTTCATCCAAATCCCCAATAAAGCGTGGTTGAGTCTTTTTGTCATCCTTCCCTTGGTTAGGCAAGCTCTCTACTCCAAATTTGTTTCTTGTTGAACCTCGTTTCTTTGAGGACTCATTGCAAGCTTGTGCAGAGTCACAACCAACTCCATGTCTTCAAAATTCACAGACTTCAGTCGGTTTCCCAAAGTCACCTTAGTCTACATCCTAAGTTTCACAACTCCCTTGATCGCATGCTTGCTGCAATCCTTCATTGCTTATGCCAAAGGTGTTTCCTTCCCTTTGACATCCTTGGCCACTTCGACTTGAATTTTTTCCAACCAAAAACTTCATTGAGCATCCCATCTGTTGTTTTTCGCTTCTCCAATACTTATTCTACCTTCGTCACTTTGGTCGTCAAGATATTGAGTAATCTTTTGGAGTGTGCCTTGCCCGATGGTCAAATTATTGATTGTATTCATAATCAAACTCGCTAAAACTCCTTGTTCTCACCAAATTTTGAGTTATCAACACCAATCATTCTGCCCAAACCTTCGCTATAACCATGCTTGATGCCCTTCCAAACTTTTTTCAAATTTCCTCTGCAACTAATTGGTTTGCCAACCCATAGGTGGAGTCTCTGCCTCCATCGTAGCACCCTTAAATCCACCTCTGACATGCTCCTAGAACATTTTGTGCAATAGGTCGTCCAACTCTTGCAAACACTTAGTCATTGTTTCCAACACATATGATAATTTAGTTCCAACCATCTTCGTTTGTCCTTGGATCCATTCAAATAAATTTCACGTGCTTCAGTAAGCTTCAGCGTGCTTTTCTAACGAACTTCTCCAACGAACCTTTGGTCTTGTTATGCTATCGTCTCCATTTGTTGAATGTTCTATTTTTGGCACCTTGAGGTAGTTTGCAAAGCTACCTGCAACTATCCCATCCACACCATTTGGCTCCGTTTTACTTCATTGTTGCTAAGTATGTGTGATGTTGCTACCAGCACCACACGTGAGCTCCCTTTCTCTTTGGCTACCAATGCACCTCTTGGCAACCTTTTTTTTCAAAGAAATGAACCTCAACGTGCTTGCAAAAGCCTACTCAACCTTCCTTCCACACGTTCTACCTTCATTTACCTCCTATCACCTTTTCAACATCCAGCTGATTGGTTTTCCAAGCCAACTTACGGATGAGCTTCTTGGTTTGACTGTGGTTTTGTCGTGCTTACTTGTTGCAGAAAGAAGAGGCAATGCCCCCAACCAAGACAACACTAACACGGAATGTTTCCAAGCGACACCCAGACAATATCACCTAGGGGATCAAGTGCCATGTCCTTCCTTCATCGTTTTACTGAAGCACGCCTCTCCCAGACGCACCTCTATGGAGCGCTTCCTCCCAAGTGCACCTTTCATCATTTTATTGAATCCTATCATGTCCCAAATGCACCTTTACAAAGTTCTTTCTCCCAAGCGCACCTCTGTAGAGCACTTTCTCCCAAGCACACCTCTACAAACTCTCTTTGGATATTTCCAGTTGGAGCATGCTGTTGTGGGTCTCTTTGGCTGAGCACACCCTTCTAGTCATTCGGGTGAAGTGTGCTTCTCTTACAGCACACCTCTATGGAGTGCTTCTACCAAAGCATGCCTTGAGTTTTTTGCTGTGGGTGCTCTTATACTAAGCATGCCACTACTACCTAAGCGCACCCCAAGCACTGCTCCTTAGATGCCCTTTCATGGGAGTTCTCTTCTTGAGCAGGCTTTGAGCGCACCTTGTCGGGTGCTCATGAATTTCCGATGCACACTACTGTGAACACTCTCTTGATCATGTTGTTCTGTCAAAGCACATTCTATTTAATGTGCTATGATGGAGCACTCTTCGTGAGCATCTCTTGAGTGCACTTCTGGGCACTCTCTACGAGCATCTCCTGAATGCACTTATGGGCGCTCTATGGAGCACTACTTATGGGTGCACGTTGTTGCAAATCACTCTACCTGAGCGCACCCACGATGCATTGTTTGAGAATTCCATCGGAGCGCGTCTCTGTCACATGTGCTATGATGGAGTGCTCTTCCAGAGCACACTTTGTGGGTGCTTCCTACGAGCATGCGCTATCGTGGTTCACTCTGCCTAAGCACACCCTAGCCATTCCTCCTATGCATTTCGTCAAAGCATGTTCTATCGGACACACGGTGATGGATCTCTCTCCATGAGCGCTCTATGTGGGTGCTCTACAGAGTGCTTCTCCCAATGAAAGCACACCTAAGTGTCAAAACCCTTTGATCTCATCTTCAATGGAGGTGTCCTAGCAAAACACCCTACAAGAGCTTGCATCGATCTCTTATCTCACCTCGGCATCAAGGTTCCAAGTGGCCCATCATCTGGTGCTTCATCCACGTGTTGCCCAGACTATTGGGTTTGTTGCAACTCCAGCGGCACCCGTCTGCGGCTCTTGCAACTTGGTGCGTTCCTTCCTATGACTACTTGGAAACCTCTAGGGACCACCAAACTAGACCTTAGCACACTTGCCAAGTTCTCTAACATATGACACCACATGCTTTCCAAGTCATGGTGAGGAGCATTTTTTATGTTGAAATGGATCTCATACCACCTATCATAGCCACAATACATTCCCACTTTTTCTATGGTCTGTTGTGGTGTGCGACACCTCTTGGAAGCTTCCTAGGGTCATGGCCAACTTGGGTGCAATCTCCAATGGACTACGCATAAATAAATCATACAAAAATTTTAACACTTAAACACTTATCTCTTACACATGTTTACTTAGCACATTTTCTTATTAGCTTCATTTGCAAATTTGCATCAAGTTAAAAAGCAGTTCACAGATCCATCCATAGAAATACAAGTAAAACACGAGACAAGTATGGGTGGGGGAGCCCAACTAGGTAACCCCGTAAAAATTTTATTAAGTGTAATTGTATTACAATAAAGGAGTTTCCAAATAGGAAATCCTCCTATTGTGTGCCCAACCAACAAACACACTGAAATACAAGTTTACAACGAAGATGACTTGACCCCTCCTAGGGCATCCAACTCTATGACTGTCGACTGTCACTAACCCTGCTCGGTTGTTGCTGTTGAAAACTGACACTGTGTTGTTGACTCATTTGGAGTGTTAGATTTCCAAACCATTACTCCCACAAACCTGATGTGTTGTTGAGCTAACTATTTTAGTGAATTGTGCTAGTGACCCGCAATACTTGGAGAGCCTCCACAGTGCGGACTCACGTTGGCATCTTGTTCTCTTGCCAAAATTTTGGTGATATTCCTTAATTTTTTCCTTGTGCCTTTATATGTGTCGCATGAGTGAGTGTGACCCCTAAGGTGGGAGAACCCTTTACTTAGTGCACATGCTAGATCAGGGTCGGTGGGCTTTCTTTCGTCCAATGGTCCACTTCCCCTCATGTGTGCATGTTTCATCTTGTCGATGGTTCATGTAGGGTCGTCGGTTGGGGCATCGATCGCTACCTCCATGGGAATCCTCCTTAGTGCATGCTTGAAGTCCCTCACGTCATAGTGTTAGGATTTCCTTCTACGGGCGCTCGTTCCAACAGTTCCGTATAACTGGGCACTTCCATGAGCGTTTCCCTAGTGCGCCCAATGTGGTTGATGTGCACACTTCTAAAGGAACATGTTGTCGTTTGTTGTTGTTCATTCGGGCTCCTTCCAAGGTGCGTCTATCCCACAAGTGCTCAGGCTCCGCCATGCTGTCAATTGTCAACATGGTGTTGTGCTCTTGGGCTTCCAAGCTCCAACGTTGAGTGCAGTCTTCGTTTGTGGGAGCGCGCTCATACTCGGTCGATGTAATCCTCTTCGTTTCGTCACTTGGGAAAGGTGCCACTTGCCAAGTCTTTTCGACCGAACATATTTTTTCCCACATGGATGCCCAAGCTAGACTCTTGGGTGGGGGTGAGGTGCATGGCTGTAAAAACCTCCCCCATTTAAGCTTGTTTCATCCTCGAAAACATTCCAATTAATTGTCGTCCTTAGGAACATGGTGCAACCGCTACTCGTGACCATTGCTTTTGAACGATCCACAACTAACTGTCGCAACTGAGAGTCTCTAAGGGTCACTCATGGTTCAACTATTGTTTCTTCCACCTAGTACTGCATCATTACTTAGTCAATCCGTTAAAACCTCCATTCGTTGCATGCCCCTAAAGTTAGATTAGTTGGGTAGCTAATCCAACCATCCGCATAAATTCGTTTGTGGGAGCGCTCCCATACTCGGTCCATGCACTCCTCTTCATTCCATAATTTAGGAAAGGTGCCACTTGCAAAGTCTTTCTGACTGAACATTTGATTTCCCACATGGGCGCCCAAGCCAACCTCTTGGGCGGGGGTGAGGCGCATGGCTATAACAGGTTGGTCCATGGTTTCCCCTTCTCTTTCTTCTGCAGTGGGCGAACATTCAGGTGGTAAACCTGGCAACTTGCAAGATATCCTTCTAGGTAGCTACTCTAGAATTTTGGCTAAAACCTATACTCTAAAGCTATTCTAGTTGAAAATATCACACACAAAATTCCTACACAAACTAAGGTTACAAGAAAACTTAAGTGATAAGAGGGGTTCAAAAGTTAGATCCTCACTAGGAGTGTCAAGTTCTCACAACTCATGATATATCATAGGGTCCAACAATAAAACACAACAAGGAGGATTATGACCATACCCTTTCCTGAATACTCGACTACCTGGACGACATGTGCGTAGTAGCTCCCCGAGTGTTGTTCTCGGTGTATTACTTCAACAAGACGGCCAAAGGGATTCTCTCAGGCGGTATAGGTTTCTAAAAGGGGCTCTAGATATACTCAAGGTAGGTGGGAGCTCAAATCTGTGTTAGTGTTTTTTATGGACAATCGTTCAAAAGGGGCATTCCGATATATTATCGAGTAAGTGAGTAACCTTTCGATATATCTCAAGGGCACATGAAAGGTCGTTCGATATACCGATTGGTATGTGGAAGAATTGCACAATCCCCAAGATGCAATGCAAACAAGAAATGACATTTCCTATGTTTATAGATGTTGGAACATGTCTTCTAACCTATCACTCAAATTTCTAAGAATTTAAACCTAAGCTACCATTTGATTTTACCTTTGGCGGTTAGTGAACTTTTATGAGGTGTGTTGTAATTGGAATAATAAATGATCTAAATGAAATGCAAATCTCTTTTTGATGAATCTAAGCAATAGTAAATGATATATCTTTTCCTTTCAAGGAATAAATGAAAACAACATGCAACTTTGATCACTCATCCTTCAAAATTCGAAATTTCTAGACACACAAAACCTCTCAATGCTTAACCTAAAGAGATCTCTAACATAAAAAGAAGTTCCCTAATGCTTTAACTTCTATGCTTTTCACAACCAAAACTAAAAAAGGAACGACTAGTACTCTATTTGATCAATCAGATTCAAAATGCCTAATCAAACCCAAAGCAACAGATCTAACTTTTCTTTTTGGTTTTTTATATATTTTTTGAATAGAAATGCAAATAACAAGCAACATTACTCTACAAAAAGTATAAGAAACTGCAATATTTTTCTTTTGATGGATCTAGAAAGACTCAGATATATAAATGCAAATAATAATACCCAAGACTTAAATTCTAAAACACAAAATCACTAAGTTTTTGGGGCCTTTACTAAGATAATTTTTCAAGATTTTACTCAAAAAATGTATTCAGGCTATGTGCACACTATAATATCTGACAATAATCAAAGCAACAGATCCACAAACCCAAAACCAATTTTTTTTTCAAAAAAATGCTTCCAGAGTTGAGGATTGTCTACCTCATCGCACCTTACAAGGATGAACCAAGGCATCCCCAAGAGGTTGACGCTTTTTGCTCACTATGAGATAGTGTTAGCAACGTTGTTTGTCTCTGGGTAAAAGGCATCAGTGATGCTTTGTGAAAATAGGAAAAAGGCACTAGGAAAGGGTCAGCGCTCTATCAAGTTGACCCATGTGCATCAGCGTATCTAAAGAATCAAAAAAAGGAAGAAATACCTTTACAAAAACAATTATTGAATCAATTGGAATTTGATAAGTATAAATAATAACTTGAGGAGGCAGATTGAATTGACATAATATGAATTTCACACCTTAAATCCTTAAATGGGAAAGAGAAATTTTTTGAGAGTTTGTAATCAAAAGAAAAACAAAAAATCATATATCTGGTCATTCCCCAGTATGGTCACCAATTTTGTTATTGAAAATTCTCAATAAATGTGGACAAATATTATTTCCCTATTCTACAGTATTATTTCCTCGGTCTACTTAGGGAAGATCTATAAAAAAAGATTCACAGATATGCATCCTCTCCCTATAATGTCAAACTACTTGAATTTAAATCTTTCTTACCTCACAATGCACGTGATCGTTGTCTTATGAATTCTCTTACGATCAGTTGCGCCTGTAAAAGAATGTAAAGAACAAGATACAAAAGTGAAAGCAACAAGATAATTCAATGCTCTATGCTAATGATCAAGGAGATGAGCAATGAATAACTCACATCAACACAAATTATTTATGGGAAAGGGGAACATATTTGTATTAATAGAAACAGAGAAGAAAACTACAACCAAAGCCTTGATATTGAAGCCCTATCCTCAAAATGCCTTTTGACACACAATCACAAGCTCTACAAACTCTACAAATCTCACTCACAAGACCATACTCTTTCCCTCCTATACCAATAATGATTCCAACAGCATAACGGTACTCTCTTGCTCCTCTCCTATCATTATCCATGAATCTTGTATATATAATCCAAATAAGGGCCAAAGGGGTCGATATTCCTTGGGAGAGAGGTGAGGGATCATCCCTAGAGGTTAGGGGTATGAATGCCACCTACTCCAGTTAGTTAGGATAATCCTTCACAAGGCGTCAGGGAGGGTCGATGTTCCTTGTCCATAGGAAACAAGTGTCACTGATTCTTCTTGTCATTCAGAAAAAGGCGTCGGGAAGGTCTGACACTCTATGTTAGAAGACAGTGCATCGGATCCCTTAGGATTGAGAGAAAATCTCCTCCAAAATATGCTTTGGCTAGGGAACTTCAGAAGATTAAGCAAAAATCTCCTCCATAAGATGCTTTGGCTAGGGGACTTCAAGGGTGCCCATTTTTTGTTGTAACACTACATTCCAACTCAAAATTGGGGTATTGCATGTTTGATTAATTGATGAGTGAAAGCTCATTGGTTTTTTGGTTTTCCTCCATGAGAGAGATTTCCAGGGTATTTTTGTGTAATGTGTTGATTTTGTTGTGTGCCTTTGTCTTATGTGAATGTATTTAACTATATGAATCAGTTTACAAACCTATTGTAATCGGTATTAGACCCAACAAACAATAGAGACATCCTTCTTTAGACATAATATAAATCCATACCAACTTCTTTCCAATACATGGAAAACCATTTCATATCCAATAATTGCACACCAACACTTCTACATCCACTAGTTCATGAAAGAAACTGAGACCTATTTACTCACAAACTTTCCCACCAATGCTTTCCTATACAAACCCATTATTTAATCCACCCAAATATCCTATCCGATGATTCTTCGATCCCTATACTCACAAAATTTCTCACTAATGATTTCCTAACCAAACCCATTATTTGATCCACCCATATATTTTGTCTAATGATTATTCGATCCCTATCTCCCCTCTTATTTACCACTTTCATGAACTTTTTTTTAACAAAACTCTCTCTTTGGATTAGACCCCTAGCTTTAATATGCTTCCCTCCCTTTAGGAATTTAAAATATACAATTTTTCCAATGAAACCACACAAAGAGCCTCATGTTGAATTTTTTTAGATATATTATCAAGTCTATCCCCAAAATTCCCAACAAATATATTTTCCTTGTGTAAGTTGTTACCCAACTCATGGTGTTGTGACAAGGAAAGATTTGGATATCGACCTTATATTATGGGACCGAGTATTGAATACCATTTCATCAATACTACCAACGATAACATTAAACCCCTTAAAGTTGTCATTACTAATTTTGTCAAAGACACCATATGCCCCTGACAAACACCTCGACTCACCCCACCCTACTCACATTTTCAAACTATTCAATAGTTTTTTAATAGTCACGAAAGGACCATGAAAAGCCTCCTCAAAACCCTTGCTACAAATATCCATTGAACCCTCGAATAATCAAATACATTAATACCCTCCATTGAGGTCATGTGAATAATCCACCAATTCAACATCGTCCTCCATCTAGGATAGGTTTTTCATATCCAACTTCAAAAAAAGTTGTTACATACTTGGCATATCCAACTTCAAAAGAAGTTGTTACATACTCCCATATCCCCCTTCAAAAGAAGTTGTCATGTACTTTCATATGCATTCCCATTTATCTCCATATAAGCAAAAATAATTAATTAATTTTACATAAAGCATATCTGCCTTTAAGCCTCGCACCTAGCAATCCTAATATTATATTTTTAAAAACCCAAAATTTAAGAATAAAACTCAAGACTTATAAAACCGACATAAAAATAAAAGCCTAAGGCTTTAAAGAAAGATTTTTCCAAATCATATATTGATAATATACAAAATAAGGCCCCCCTCTTAAATTCCTTTACCACTAGATATCCTTCAACCATTTTCTCCTCTCTTATATCCTCCACCACCACAAATCCTTCAACCATTTTTTTCAGAGGAAAAATATTTATATTCTTCAAATTAAATATACATAAGTCTATTCTAAAAGACTCCCAATACAAATCCTTCAACTATATTTTGACCTTTTTGGATAATATACCTGCTTCAATATTAGGTTCTTAAAAAACATGAAAAAATGCAATCCAATTGAAAGTCTTAGAAAAACTTATTGCAATTACTTTACTAATTAATGACTTGAGATGAATATTTTGAACACGAAAGAACCCTTTATCCAAATAATTTAAAAAAAGGTCTCCATAGGTTTGATTCTACTTAACCTCCCTATTTAATCTTAAGTTTTCTATTTTGTCATAGCTTAATTTCTAGCTTTATTAGCATTTCATACATTTTCATAATAACAACATAAAGAGGATCGTTGAAAGAAACACAATCACAAGGTACACAACAATTTACCCTTGGAAACACTAAAGGGAAAAACCCAGCAAAATTTACTCAATATAGATTACCAGTATGCAATGAACAAAAAACAAGGTATCATCAAGTGAGAGACCAAACCCTAAGCATAAGAGCTAACACAGCATCGTCATTGGTCCTCCTCCATCTCTGTATCTCCTTCTCTATCTCTCTTGCGTAATACAAGTGTGACTGTATGTGTGTGTGTATGTGTATAAATGAGGGAGGGTACATCCCTATTTATACTAAACTTACCAACTGAAATTTTACCTAACTGGGCCGACCTACCTAGGTACACTTCACAATAATAATTATAATCATCTTTTATGGGTGCTATTGACCTGACTTACAACTGAGGGTTTACCTCATGAAATTTACATGACCTTTTACATTAGTAACATCTCTTGAAGGAGGAATAATAATAATGTGAAGTACAAGTAGAATATTCTTCGAAGTTACATTATTTCAACACTCTCCCTTCACAAGAAGGGTATTCTACGGATAGCAACAACAACTACGGTGGCTCTACACAACATCATCAGAAGGAGAGAGAGAGAGAGGAGGCATCATCAACATTGTCTTTCAGAACATCATCTGGTAAATCTATAGATCATTGAAAGTTTTTAACAACATCATCATCTTCAACACGAAGTTGGAGTATCAACATCTTCAGTACAAAGCTGAAGTAACATCATCATCATCTTCAATACAAAGCTGAAGTAACATCATCAACATATTTAGTACATATCTGAAGTAACATTATTTGCAACATGGAATTGGGGCATCATCATATGGAACATGGAACTGGAACATCATTAGCAGCATGGAGTTGGAGCATCATTATCTGCAGTATGAAATTGGAGCATCATCTACAGCATGGAGTTGGAGCATCATCATCATCTACTGGAACATCATCATATGCAGCATGGAACTAAAAGATCAACAGTAGCATGGCATTGGAGCATCATCATGTGCACTAAGGAACTGGAGCGCCATCTGCAGCATGGAGCTGGAGCATCATCTGTAGCATGGATCTAGAGCATCATCATCATATCCTAGAACATTATCATCTATATAACAACTGATACATTACTAGCATCAACAAGATGAGGATGGCTTATCAACATAAAGCTGGAATAACAACAACAACAACATGTGACATCATCATCAACAGTTCAAGGCTAGAGCAACATCATCTATGGTAGGTATAACAAAAACCAACATGATCCCTCCTTTCGAAATTACGAGATCATGGAAAACACATCTGTGGTACTCATACATTCCTTACTTTCGTAATTACATAATCAAGTCTTTACAGAGCTACCAATGCTAATCATAGTTAACACATACATATACAGGACGATCATTCCTTTTGGAATTACGGGATCAAGTCCATTATTGACATCTTGAACAACCCTTCCTTTCAGAATTACAGGATCAATTCCACTTACTAATATTCCATATGATCCTTCCTTTCGGAATTATGAGATAAATTCCACTACCAACATTCTGGATTATCCTTCCTTTCAAATTTACGGGATCAAGTCCTCTACTAACATTCTAGACGATCCTTCCTTTCAGAATTACAGGATCAAGTCCACTATCAACATTCTAGATGATCCTTCCTTTTGGAATTACAGGATCGAGTCCACTACTAACATTCTAGATGATCCTTCCTTTCAGAATTACAAGATCAAGTCCACTACTCACATTCTGGACGATCCTTCCTTTTGGAATTACGGGATCAAGTCCACTACTAACATTTTGGATGATCCTTCCTTTCGAAATGACGGGATCAAGTCCACTATCAACATTCTGGACGATCCTTCCTTTTGGAATTATGGGATCAAGTCCACTACTAACATTCTGGACGATCCTTCCTTTCAGAATTACAAGATCAAGTCCACTACCAACATTATGGGCAATCCTTCCTTTCAGAATTACGGGATAAAGTCCTCTACTAACATTATGCATGATCCTTCCTTTCGAAATTACGGGATCAAGTCCACTATCAACATTCTGAATGATCCTTCCTTTTTGGAATTGCGGGATCAAGTCCATTACTTCATCAGTATTTAAGACGATCCTTCCTTTCAGAAATACGGGATCAAGTCTAAGGATGATTGGTCCTTCCACACCAACATTTAAGATGATCCTTCCTTTTATAATTACGAGATCAATTCTAAGGATGATTAGTCCTTCCACATCAACATTTAAGATGTTCCTTCCTTTCATAATTACGAGATCAAGTCTAAGGATGGTTAGTCCTTCCACATCAACATTTAAGACAGTCCTTCCTTTCAGAATTATGAGATCAACTCTAAGGATGGTTAGTCCTTCCATATCAACATTTAAGATGATCCTTCATTTCAAAATTACGGGATCAAGTCTAAGGATGGTGTACTTCCACATCTACATCTTGGACAATCCTTCCTTTCAGAATTACGGGATCAAGTCCAACAAGATCAACATTTAAGATGATCCTTCCTTTTGGAATTATGGGATCAATTCTAAGTATGATCAATCCAAAAACCATCATCTTGGATGATCCTTCCTTTCAAAATTACAGGATCAAGTCCAACATGATCAAAATTTAAGATGATCCTTCCTTTTAGAATTACAAGATCAATTCTAAGGATGATCAATCCCAACATCATCATCTTGGATGATCCTTCCTTTTGGAATTACGAGATCCAATCCAACAAGATCAACATTTAAGATGATCCTTCCTTTTGAAATTACGGGATCAAGTCTAAGGATGATCAATCCCAATATTATCATCTTGGATGATCCTTCCTTTCGGAATTACGAGATCTGGTCCAACAAGATCAACATTTAAGACAATCCTTCCTTTCAAAATTACGTAATCAAGTCTAAGGATGATCAATCCCAACTGAGCTACCTGTTGTGATCGGGATTCCATATCATCAATACTAGTCCCCCTTTAGATGGAATTCGTTACGGACAACACCAACCTTGTCTCAGAAGTGTTAAAACTTCACACGAGATAGAGGCTTAGTCAACACATCTACAACCTGCTCATATGCGCTCACATATTGGAGCTTTATAGCTCCCTTCTGCACCATCTCACGAATGTGAAGTACTGTATTTTTATGTGCTTCATATTATCATGGAACATGGGGTTCTTGGTCATTTTCATGCAACTTTGGTTATCACATAGAATCACAATATCATCCATCTCCCGATCGAATAGATATGATAACAAATTCCGAAGCCATATGGCTTCACAACTGGCGGAACAAGGTTCAATATATTCCACTCCTATGGTGTTGAGAGAAACATTGGACTACTTCATGCTTAACCATGAGAACATGGCTAACCCCAAACTCAAACATCCTCCTTAAGTGCTCTTTCTATCTAAGACGTGTCCTGCCCAATCTGAATATGTATAACCATACAATCTAAATTCATGATCTCTAGTATAAATGAGACCATAGTATATGGTACCTTTTAGGTACCTCATCACCTGCTTTGCAGCTACCAAGTGAACATGTTTGGTTTTAACCAGATACGGACTCAAAGTGTCCACAACAAAGCATATATCTGGCAGGGTATTTGTTAGATACATCAATGAACCAATGATCTATCTGTATAATGTCACATCCACTAATTCTGATGAAGGATCAGCCATCAACTTCAAGTGTGGATCCATGGGTGTGGCCATGGATTTACATTCCAACATGTCAAACCTTTTCAGTATTTCCATTGCATACTTCCCTTAGTTAAGGAATATTCCTTTTGGGCTCTGCCATACTTCATGACCTAGAAAATAATGCATCAAGCCAAGGTATTTCATCTTGAATTCTGCAACGAGATTCTTCTTACATTCTAAGATTTGCTTCTCATTACCTGTCAGGAATAATTCATCCACATACAACAACAATATGATAGGTTTATTATCCATAACCTTGAAGTAAAGGTCAGGATCAACCTTACTTTTGGTAAATTCCAAGCTCGTCAAAAAGCTATCGATTCTTCCATACCAAGCTCTCAGGGCTTGCTTAAGTTTGTACAAAGCCTTTTTTAATTTACAAACATGTGTTCTTTTGTCTTCGACTTCAAAAACTTGTGGTTGTTCTATGTACACTTCTTCTTCAATAACACCATTTAGGAAGGTTGTTTTCACGTCCATCTAGTGTAACTTCCATTCTGTCTTGGTTGCTAGTGCCATGATGGTTCATATGGAAGTGTACCTTGCTAAAGGAGAAAATGTCTCTTCATAATTGATTCCTTCCATTTGAGAGAATCCATGGGCCACGAATCTAGCTTTATATTTCTCAATACTTCCATCAATTGTATGTTTTATCTTGCAGATCTATTTGGAAGATACCACACTTTTGTATTTTGACTTGGGAACTATTTCTCGTACATCATTCTTCATTATGGATTGGTATTATTCCATCATAACGTCTACCCATTCTTTATTTTGAAAAACTTCTTCAAAACAAATAGGTTCTTTGTCTACAAGATCACACATCAAAGCCATATAACTAGGAAATGGCTTTGGCTTCTTGCTCTACCCTGTGGAAACTTCTGTAGCACCATACCTTTCTACTTCTTTAATAATATCATGGACCCAAGACAAATTTCTCTTGTGGGATATATTCATGTCAGGAGGTTCTTAGGGCTCCAACATATCATGTTCTTCAAGAATCTCATCATCATGAGAAGGTGTAACTTCCTTCATTGGTTCAGCAGCTCTGGGAACTACAACTTCTTCATATGTTTCTTCAGGTAGGCACTTTCTCGACTTCTTGAGATTTGCATCTTCATCAAAGGTTACATCCCTGCTAATTTGCTTATGATGGTAACCTAGTATATAGATTCTGAAGGTCTTGGAGACCCCACAGTACCCAACAAATATTCCTTCCTTTCCGGAAGGATCTAATTTGGTTCTTTTCTCTTTTTGTATATGAACAAACATTGGACAACTAAATATCTTAAGGTTACTTACCTTTAGTTTCTTTCCGGTGAACATTTCTTCAGGGGTTTTGAGTCCAAGTGCACTATGGGAAATTCTGTTCTGGACATATATGTTGTCCTTGTTGCTTCATCCCATAGGTACATAAGAAGATCTTGATCATGGATCAAGGTTTCTTCCGAGTGACCTCTCAGTTCATACATCTTCTAGAGAACATATTCTTAAACTTCTACTATTGATAACTTCTTAGGAGGTTCTTCTTCTTCTTCTTCTTCTTCTTCTTCTTCTTATGCTAAGTTAGCATGATATCTTTTTTTATTCTTCCTCTTAAATTCTTCTTTCTTTGTTATAAAATTTCTGGCAATGTGTCATATCTTGTCACAACGGTAACATTGATAAGAGGAGAAGTCTGTTTGCTTGTAATCTCCCTTTTTATTCTTTTGAAACTTCTTAGGAGACTCAAGTCCCCTTATGAGTTTCCTTTTTGAAATGTTTTTTTCCTTTTCTTCTTCTGGTATGAGTAGCTAGAGCATGGTCATCATCTATAAGTAGTGCCTCTCTGTTAGCTACTCTAGCTTCTTCTTGAACACATTCTTTCCATAGGACATCAAATTTTAGGGTTTCCTTCCTTGCACAGATTGTCTGGATGAAGTAGTCCCATGGTCTAGTAAGGCCATTACGAGGGGTCATTACTAGTTCGTTTTCATCAATCTTGTCTTAAATTGCTTCTAGTTGTTCTTTGAATCAAGAGACCCCTGTGAAGTATTCATGGATAGATTCAACCTTGCTCATCTTTGTACTTTTGAGTTGGGATCTCAAGTTCTTCTTTCAGTTGATGTTTCTTCCTTCATACATTCCTGATAGAGCATCAAATATCTCCTTAGGTGTATCCTTAGAGAATACTAGAGGAATCAAGTGGTCCTTGATTGAATCTGGTATGATCCTCTTAGCCCTAATCATATATTTCTTGTACTTTTATTTTGCTTCATCTTCTTCGGGCTCAGGCACAATTCCCTTGGTAAAATTTGCAAGATTGTTCTCTTCTTGAATGAGTCTTATTATGTATTTCCAAGCACGGAATTTTTCAATACCTTCCAACTTGTCATCAAGCTTTGTGCTTGGAGACATCCTGTCCCGGAGACCAAAAAATGACAAAAATTGAAAATTTATCAGAAATGAAAATGGTACTCACCAAAATATGCACTTGACTTAGCTGAGTATAATGGTACAATCAGTTTCTGAAGAATCCAAATTCTAACCCTTGAAATTGGACTTGTAAGATTCTAGACTGCAATTTATGGTTCTATTTCTGGTTTTTTGGTTTACTGGTTTTTTGGTTTCAATCCAAACTAGGGATTTATTTTCTGAAGGATATTCCCACCAGAAAACTTCGATCTTGGTGCCAAAATATGTGCCTAGGAGGGGCACACTTCCCTATGTCACTTGCACTAAAAAATTCCACTTTATCAGAAAACCCTAATTTCCTTGTCCGTAGAAGGAGAGAGATTTACCTGATGAAAGTTGCTCTTTTCAGGCTAGATCTGATACCATGTTAATTTTTCTATGTTTTCATAGCTTAATTTCTAACTTTATTAGCATTTAATACATTTTCATAATAACAACATAAAAGAGAATCACTGAAAGAAACACAATCACAAGGTACACAATAATTTACCCTATGAAACTCTAAAGGGAAAAACCCAGCAAAACCTCCTCAATATAGATTACCAATATGCAATGAACAAAGAACAAGGTCTCCTCAAGTGAGATACCAAACCTCAGGCATAAGATCTAAGACACCAAAGACATTATTCATCCTCCTTCTCTGTCTCTCCTTTTTCTCTCTCTTGCGTAATACAAGTGTGAGTGTGTGTGTATAAATGAAGGAGGGTGCCTCCCTATTTATACTCAACTTCCCAAATGACATTTTACCTAACGAGGTCGACCTACCTAACTAGCAAGGCCAACCTACCTACGTACACTTCACAATAATAAGTATAATCATATTTTATGGGTGCTATTGACCCGACTTACAACTGAGGGTTTTCCTCATGACATTTACATGACCTTTTACATCAGTAACATTACTCGAAGAAGGATATTCTTTAGGAATAAAATATAACTTGATACAATACATATAATGTCTAAAATTTTGACAATTTCTATATATGACTCTATCAAAATACTTCCAATACTACTGGTCTTTCAGAACTCAACAACATATCCTTCATATCAAATATATAGTCTTCCATAATTGCATGACCATCTAGAAAATAAGAACACCTACGACAACTTTCCAAAAAAGACTCGGTAATATTAATAGCCTTGAGTGAGCCAGTATACACTTTAGTAGTATCCAAAAAAATTTCAAAAAAAGAGTACCCTCAAGAGATCCAACAACCCTCTTAGAAAGCATGTCTTCCATAACATTATATTGTTTTTAAATTCGCATATAGGAAAGAAAACTGAAAGATTTATGAAGTTATCTCAATCTAGAACACCAATATCAATCTAGGAGGGATTTTCCTTGATCCCAATCAATAATAATTTTGGAGTCCCCTAGGACATGTAGAGACAAAAAGCTCTTGTTAGATGCAAAAAAGAAGTAAACCCCAAAGCACCAACAATTTACCTTTGGTGTTAGATCTAGGACCACATCTCATACACAAATGATAACAATGTCTACTATCAATAATCATAGCCACCCCACAATCACATAGTCCACCCTTAGATGTACCTTCAAAGTACCGCACATGTAAATCCTCAACTACAGTGGGCTTAGACAAAATTCTAGTTCTCTTTCGTTTCCCCTCCTTGAAAAATTATTTATAACGACCCAAATTTTTTGAACAGATAATCAAGACAATTCGAGAAAGATTCTCAAACATGGTTGAATTGCAAGCCTTATAGATCCCCTAACTAATAAATATTAGTAATTCTATAGGCCTTTTTATGCCACAACTCTAGACTATGATCAAAGGAAACATTGTCCTAAGTTTTTCCAAATGCAGACCTGAAAGCACTTCCTTCCATACATTTAGATCCAAACTACACTTAACAAAATTGTGATCAACAGTTTCAAGCTCATTTAAATAAATACAACAAAGACTTGGTCCACTTCTATGCAATTTAACGAGGTTATACCATGTCATAATTTTATTTGCCAAAGTGATCCAAGTAAAACATTTCAATTTTAGTGGCATATTCCATTTCCATAGTTTACAGTACTACCACTTACCATCAAAGATCATAGATGAAGAAGCAATGGCATCATACGCAATTTTGGTTGTAACTTGTCCATTAGATTTATTCTAGCTCCAAATAATTTCATAACTTTTTCTCTATTAATCTAATACCTAAGTGATTAAGACCACTGGCGTAAGAATTCCAACTGCAATTTTTCCCATAAGGCCCAAATCTTTAGATAATAACCAATAGGAAGAATCAAAACTTGTATTCCTCGCACAAGAAAGCATTCTGAAACCATTCATTGAAAGTTGTGAGACCAGATCATTGGACAACTTATAAAATCCATGTTGACACATAAAAGTATTTATACCAATCTGAATACTTTCTCCATTCCCAACCTTCTATGCCAACCAAGATCCAAACCAAGGAAAGGATTTTATGAAGCCCTCCTATAAATTTGAAGCGTTACTTGAACTTTTATTTTGTTTTCTGATCCACTCCACTACAGAACCATTCTTTAGATATTTTGAAATTAAGACCTCGCTCCATAAACCATAGCCAAAAATCCCTCTCTAAAGGCTTTTAAGTCTTAAAACTATGCTAAACCAAAACATATTTTTTATACCCCATCCTCCTATATTATTAGGAAGAGAATTTTTTCCCCAATTTACCATATGGATTTTCTCCCTGATCGCATTACTAGACCAAAGGAAATTCATCATCCTCTTTCTTAATCCATGTAAAATTGACATTGGGACTTTGGCAGTGAGAGCCAATACACCGAGATACTCTCCAATACATATTTTACTAGAGTCAATCTACCATCCAAAGAGAGCCGTCTATAGCACCAAATCCCAATTCTCTTATGCACTTTTCTCAACAACCAAATCCAATCCTCCTTAACATATTTATTTGTCTTTAAGAAGTACTGCAAGCACTTAAAACCAACTTCTATAGGACCTGTGTGATAGGGAAACATAGATAAAATATTATTCAATATTCCCTCCTCAATATTATTCTTAAGGAAATTATACTCCTAAATACTTACCTCCATCCCTGAAGCCTCACAAAAGAGATTTATAATACCAAGAAAAACCTTTCATTCTTTTGTAGAACCATCTCCAAATAATAGTACATCATCTACAAAGAAAAGGTGTGTAACATAATGCAGAGTAGAAACCTTAACCCCTGATATTTTTTAATCCCTTTTAGCTTTCCCAATAAGCCTACTAAGACCTTCAATTACCAATAGAAAAAAAAAGACAAGGGACAATCTTATCTAAGCCCTCTTGAGCTTTTAAAAAAATCAATAGAAGACCCATTCACCAAAATAGCGTAGTTTGCAGACATGACACATGCCATTATCCGATCAATCACCTCTAGGGGAAACCCAATTTGAAACAAAACCAAACTCAAGAAACATCAATCCACTTCATCATATACCTTAACCAAGTCCATCTTCAAAATTACTAAAACTAATTTCTTGGTTTTAATAGAATGTAGGCATTCTTGAGCAATACCTAGCATCTAAAATCTGCCTAGCGAGAATTTGAAATTGTTTTTTTCTAAAATTTCCATCCGGAATGTTAACATGTCTTTTTACAAATGTTTTACATTTCTACGTAACTAGAACCCCACATAATTAAACATGATAAAGCTCTAAATTGATGTAGTTCTCTTCATAATTCTCGAGTCCAAAGAGTAGGGACATGTGTACCTTATTATTTAAAAGTAAAGAAACAATATTAATATTTTTTCATCTCACTCTAATGTAAAAATAAGTTTATGAAGAATATTACTTTCTTTATTCTATCCTTGACATATAGGGACATTAGTTGAGGGTTGATGGTTAAATTAAAAAAAACTATAGTTCAAACATAGGAAATATAATTTTATTTAAAAACATTTTTTTTAGCATATGATTGGTTGTTTTAGGTTGACTTCTCCCTCATTATGTGTTTCCCACCATGGGGCGATGGGAAGACACCAGCCTATTTAAATGTTAAACCTAGTCTCTGTCTTAATTGCTTTAATTGCTTCGTATTTAGTGATACCCATTGATGGATCTATGTTATTAATTGCTATGTATATAGTGATACATTTTCCCTTCACATAGTGACATCATGACCATAACGAAAGAAGGAATCCAAGAGCTTCAGCACCTCTCCTACCTCAACATTAGTCAGAATTCGCTCACCAGTTTGTTCCAGGCGTCCATCTTCAGTTTCACCCTCGAGTGACTACAAATATTGAATGCCTTCAAGAGCTGCAGATATTGAATGCCTTCAGAAACAACTTCATCAATCCACTATCGCTGGATTTCCCAAGACTCTCTGCTCTATAGGAGCTCAACCTGTCGGGCAACTACTTCCCTAAATGCAACGATTTTGATGTTCATCGAGCAAGAATTGAATTGCTTCTTTAATCCCAAGAACCGACGAGGAGTTTAATCATCCTGCTGCAAAAATGGTAAGATATTTATTCTTTTATTTATTAGATCCTGCATGTGCCAATGTGAGAATGCATGCTAAGCCATCATTTATGCTAATCAAGCAAGAATTGAATTGCTTCTTCAACCCCTAGAACTGATAGAGAGTTTAATCATCGTGCAACAAAAATGGTGAGATATGTATCTTTTAGTTTCCATGTTTTGCATGTGTGAATGTGAGTTTGTGTGCAGGGCTTTTCAATTAAGATCCATATTCTGAGTATGCATCGAGAGTAGGAGTTTAACCATATTTTTCTTATATTTTTGGAGAGACGAATCGGTGGAAATATCATTATTTAATTTGTCTTTTTGACGGTTTACAAAAAGGTTTAATTTATGAAGGGCATGTTTGATAAAGGCTGCGAAATTTGCTCTTTGAAGGAGAAAGAAAAGGAGTTCTCAAATATAAACTTTGAAGAACATAGACATAAAAACAATTTTTTAAATGTTGAATGCACCTATAAGGGTCTGGTAAAGGCTTGTAAATCTGGTCTTTGAAGGAGATGAAAAATGAAAGATGTTTTAAAACATGGACTCTAAAGAATTCAGACATAGAAACAAATTTCTAAAGGTTGAAGTGCACTGAGATAAAAATATTTTAGAATATCGAAAAACATAGAATATCTCAACAATGGACATTGATAAATTTGTTTAGCATTTTATACATGGTAGATTTTGAATATTTTTATTCTACATGTAAACAATCCAAATGAATGTCATCTCCATCTGTTTTATTTTGAAGTAAATAACAGGCCTAGAAAATGATGAAAACAAGCGGTCGCTAAATTAATATGAGATCAATTGTTGGTCTGGCCAAAACACAAGTAATTGTGTTTTCAAAAGAAGAAGAAAAAATGATCAATCCAGTTTATATGACAAAAAGATTCTGACATTGTTAAAATCTTTATTTTTTTGAAAAAAAAATCCTATATTTATAGAAAAATATTTACAAAAAGCATTACAAAAAAGTGAAAGGGAAATAATCTTATTAATAAATATTATATATTTTATTGAAATCCCTCCAATTTAACTTTGGTGGACATGTCAATGAATAATCTCATGGGAGTAATCCCTGCTAAGTTTACCAAGTCCCCCCAACTTCAATACCTGAGACATTCAGGCTACTGGAATTCACTTGAATTTTCCAACAACATCACTATTAATTTATAACAACTATTTTGCTCAAACTGAGACGTTTGGCATAGATTTTGAAGAATCAGAGAGCAATACCCACATTGTTGTCTTCGCAAATACAAAGAGCTTGCTTGAAAATCTGTCGGCTCATCCTATTTGCATCCATCTTCAAAAGATTCCAAACGTCTTCACTCAACATATAAGCTGTGGATATACACCATAAGAATAACTATGATAAGACTCTCTTGCAAAAAAGGATTTGAGCAAGATGTGATAGGAGTTTGATTTCAAAATCAGAGAATAGAAAACCCTTTATATCAGGAAGCACAGTTGAGGTACTAATCTGGGCTAATGTTGGAGATCTTTTGTCGTCTATAATATTAGACAAATATGTAAGGCAATGCATTCAAAGTGGTATGTGAATGTCTTCCACATTAAATGATACAAAATATTGTCTCCTTACTGTTCTATTGCTTGAAATTTTGCTTGTGCTTATTGAATATGTTTATATTTGTTAGTGATATCTTATTAGCAGAGATTTGTCGGCAGGAAAGGAACGATTATAGTCCACCTCCTTGTTGGTACCTAACAAATAACAAATTTGACTCGCTTTCAAGGTAATGATGTATCAAAGCAAATCCTTGAGGTGCAGGTTATTCTTTATTTAAGTGAATATTGGATTCATTGGAGGATTGAAAATTACAATGACATGTTAAAACATAGTTGCTAGTGGTCAGATATAGTATCTAACAAATATACAAATTATGTGAACAACTAAATGATAGTGCATCTTATTCTTGATAAAGTGATTGTTGTTATTTATGGGATGGCACAATATGAAAAAGCTAATGCACATGTAATAGCAATGGCCAAGGAGAAGGTATGTGTTGCATTTGCTTCTTTTGAAATTGTACAACATTCTCTTTACTATCTACTTATGAAGCACGAATTCCTTCTATTTTTACCATAGTAAATATAAAAGTGATATCGAATTATGCATCAACTTACACTTATTATTTTCTATCAACCTTTTACTTGTGAATTCATGTGCTTGCAGTTGGAAGAAGATGTTGACAAATTTGGGTTATAGTTGTCATTGATGTCAAAGGTGTTCATGAATGACAAAGGACTAACCAGTGGATATGATTATGTACTCAATGAAAGACTAAGGTAGTGATGACATGGCACGATGATGAGGCAGCATAGTTATCTACATGAGATCCGATGAATGAGGATCGGTTTTCGTATAATGCGCAAAGATAGAATGCAGATCCGCATTAGTTCTAGAATGGACAGTCAGGGAGCAACCCGCACTAGATCTGACGGTGAAGATCAATTTTTCATAAGTTAGGCAAAAAACCCAAAGTTTCGCAAAATATCAAGATAGATGGTCAGGGGTAAATCCGCAAGGAAATCAATGGTCCAGGAAAATGCGGAAATAAGGTTGCGGAAGGAAATTGCGGAAGTCCAAAATAGGAAAGTGTGATTTCGCATCTCGCAATCCATAATGTGGAAACAAAGTTGCGAAATAAAATTGCGAAAGTCCAAAATAGGAAAGTGTGATTCTGCATCTCGCATCCTGTATCCCGCAATCTGCAAAGATCGAACACCTGAAGTTAGTTCTGCTAAAACATATCAACGGTGTGGAAGAAGAATTGAGGAAAGGAGCTTGTGGAAAGGATCTTCCGAAAAGAAGCTTGCGGAAAGAAGTTTGCAGAAATAAGCTTGCGGAAATGAGTTTGCAGAAAGGAAAAAGAGGACAGTCGACATCCCGCATCCCGCATCTCACAATATAGAGATTGACAGTGAGGAAAATTCCCTACGAAGATCGACGGTGGGGAATCGTTGATGAGATAATCTTGGTGCGGAAAGGTGATTTTGAGACAAAAATCAATGGTTAGATCGATGGCCCAGATCAACTTAGAAATAGGATCAACGACTCTGATTGTATCAGGAAGATGATCTTGTGGAAGTTTGACAGTGTGGAAGCGCCTAAAAACATTGGACAGATGTTCGGAAATGGTTTCCAAGCTGCGGAAATGATCTCTGAGGTCGAGGATCAGTGGAAGAATGTGAAAGGACATTTGAAAGGTGTGATCTTCAAATCTGAAAGGGCACAACACTAAAAGGTGTGTTTGTTCAGTTTGAAGAGATGTGACTATTAAAAGAAGCTTAAACGCTAATAAGTATTTAAGCAGCGGCCTGAGTAAGAAGGAAAATGTCTCTGTAGTTCAAATTGAATGATAAGAATCAGAGACCAGTGGGTGTGACAGAATTTAGTGGGAGAGAAATCGTGAGAAACATATCAGGGTGGCAGGGTGGCGCTAGGGCAGGAAACATGTAATATTCTTGGTTCTGAGCCCAGTTGCATTAAAAGATACATGATGTATATGTTGTAATTAATCATGGTGTGAAGCTAAAGGCAAAATCCCCACCATCGATTTGGTTGTGTTATGTTTCGGCAATTGGGATCGTTGCCGATGCTATATCGTGCTATCCGACACATGATAGTTTTGCGTCATGTAAATATGCACATTAATTAAAATAAACCTACAGCTAGCTATGACAGTGCAACGTTAAATGAAAAGGGCATGATTTCCTAAGGTTAAGGGGGGGATTGTCTAACCCGTGGGAGCCATTGGGGAAAATCCATGTGTCAACCACTTAAGCTCCTATGTTAGTTGTGTAGTTAATGCTAGGTAGTGGTGGGTGGAAGACTACCCCCACGCACTCTCCATCAGCTAGTTCAGTCACACGCACGGGCTGGGAGTGTTTTCCTCACGTGCTGCTTGGTATACCAACCGTTTTTGGTTCTGTCCACTCTCCCCATCGTCGGCCGTTCATTTTCCTCATGTCAAGCTGATTTAAAAGAATCCACGATCCATTGATTGGGGGTTCATTCTCCCTTATCTCACGGATTGTTGGTCTATGGATCGGTTCTTCCTCCAATCTCGACAGAGAATCATTTTCCTTTTCTCCATTGTTAGACTGTGAGATGTTTTCTGTGGTTTCCTTTGTGAGATGTTTCCCTCCTGTTCACACAGAGAGTCTGTGTTTACTCCACCATTGCCGAATGTGAAAATGTGTCATGGCTTTATTGTTGAGGAAGGACCATTGTTTTCCAACGTTGCTAGTTTTGTTTGGATTGTGTAATGTCCTGTTACTTCATCGGGAACCAGGGCTGTTGTTCTTCCCCTGATCGAGGGTTGCTGTGAGTACCTGCGTTGTGTTGGCTGTGGTCTCATTCACATTTTGTTGGAGGTGTCTTCCTTTGTGTTTTGGGATGATGTAAGCTATTATGGAGTCGTTTTGGCCACAATAGGGCCAAGAACACTCAGGGATTGTCTTCCCCTGTCCAAGCTATGAAGCGTTGATTTTGTTGCATGCATGCAGTGGTTGGTCTTTGGACTGTGTGGAGTGGGATTGAAGGCTAGGTATGCTTGAGAAACCTAGGTTTGGGGAGCCACACAGATAGAGTTAGATGGCTGACTTTCTTCTCCACAACCCCGGAAGAGCACTGGCAAGGGAAGTCAGTGCCTAAGGGACTGTGAAGTAGAGAAGGGATTGATTCCTGGTGTCGGGTGTGTGTGGGTGTCATAGAGGTTAGGCTAGCTCTGGTGTAGGCATCCTTAGCTCTTCCATGAACTCACCAGCATAGCATTTAGCTTCTCCTAGCTCCTTGATAGCCTGATAAGCCCTACTGTGTGGGCTTGGCTGATTTGTGTACCTTGGCTATGTGTAAGCCTTCTTAGTCCCTTATTTCTTGGGGAATCATGCCCAGCTTGGGGGTGGCAGTGTTGCTGAGAGATTGATGAGCATGCTGGCCTATGGTTGGGTGGAACATTGCAGCGACGTAGCTAGTTGCGGGGCAAGTTCTTCATGAGATAAGTATCCTTGTCTATTTCATCTTTGCAATTATATTTGATGGCTAATTAACTATGATGAACATGTTGAATGCCTGAATGTATGTTTTCTTCTGCTGTGTATGTGAATGACTATGCATCTTAGCATGTTTTATGTTTTATGTTTTAAGCATTGCATTTTAGAATTTCATGTATGTTCATGTTCATGGGGCTAGTTTCTCGGATGTTTGATGGTTTGGTAGCGTCCTCTTCGTCAGTCGGAGGGTCAAGGACGTTACAAAACAGGCTTGCAGGGGGTTGTTGACTCCTTTCAGTTGCAGCTGATAAACCAGGGGGTTGTAGCAGCGGTGAATATTAGAGGATGATGGAGTCGAAACATCGGAGGAAATTAGTTGATCGCGCAGCCAATGCGGAGCCCTGAGGAAAATTTTATAAAGGTTGAAAAATTTCAGGACTTGTAGAAGTTCAGAAGTTGTCAGCGATCAGCGATCAGTGGAAGAAAGAAGATGGAGGCACCAAGGTGACGGCTCCGTTCAGTTGAATACCGCCGAAATGCCGGATCACTTAGTCGAAAGGACATCCGATAAAGGCCATCGCCGTCGGTGGGAGATAGAAGATGAAACTGCTGAAACAACGGCAGAAAATAGGTGATGGAGGTGCCGACACGGCGGAAGAATAAAGGAATTTAGTTTATTTTATCAGAAAAATTTAGAAGTTGAAAGTGCCGATACATTAGCGGAGATCCCTTGAAGACCGTCGAAACGGCAGATAAAATTATAGGATGAAGGCGCCGACACAAACGAGGAAGAAGAAAATTTTCAAAAAATTTTCTAAGTGTTGACCCATCAGCGATTGGCAAGGGTTAGTTGATTGCATCACCGATGATTAGATGATTGGAGCGCCGATTGGAAGAAGTTAGTTGACAGAACCACCGAAACGTCAGCTCACTTAGTCGAAACCATCGACGAAATTTAGATGATGGGACCACCGATGAACTACGTCGAAAAAGTTTAGTTCATTTTGCATCCGCCGTTGTAGCTGGCTAGTGGACTATCCTTTCGATAGATAGAGTCCCCGAACGTCGATGCCACAGAGGATAGTTGTGCCGACAACTAATGCAACAGAAAATTTCCAAAAATTTTCTAAGGCACAAGAATATCGACGATCAGAAAAGATTAATTGTTGGAATCGCCGATGACTAGAGGATGGGATCAGCGATGAATAGAAGATGAAGCTGCTGAGGCTAGTGAAGTCGATCGACGAATATTCGTTGAAGGAAGAGCCGATGCAAAGAAGAAATTTCAAAAAAAATTCTAAGTCTTGAACCCATCAACGATCGATGGAAGTTAGTTGTATTGGTCATCGATGAACATCGAAAGGAGTTAGTGGTTCGTGCGCCCGCCGTTGCGGAAGTCTAGAGCACTAATATTACGACGGATAAAGATTCCAACTGCCGATGTCGTAATAGTTGTGCTTCAGATCGTCGATCGAAAATTATTAGTGGATTTCATCACCGATGCATAGTGGTTAGTCCTTCCAACGAGCGATGGGGTATTAGGGTCTGCGGAACCCGTAGTAAGATCGATGTCCACCATTGTGTAGGCTTAGAGAACTAGCCGCCCGACGGGTAGAGGATCCGATTGCTGACATACTGGCATCGTCGATAAAGATCGAAAGATTAGATAACCACAGACCCGAAACAGCAGAAAACGTTAGTTGTTTGACCGCCGAGGGATAGACTTTGGCATCGTCGATAAAGTCCGGAAGCGTATATGAACAAACCGCCGATACCGTGGAAAGGCTTGGTTGTATGGTCGTCGATGAGAAGTGGAGGAAATTAGTCATTCTGACCACTGAAATGTTGGAATGTTAGTTGAAAGGAGATCCAATTGGGAAAAATAAATTTTGGGTTTTTCCAGAGGGATTTCTCCGTGATTTTTAAATGTTTTTTAGTGGATTTTTCAGCAGTTTCAGGGCTAAAAAGGAAGAAAAACCTAAGTGGCTGAAATTAGCAATTCAGACCAAAATACAGTTGAGTGTTTTGCCTAAATTTGATGAATATCATCATTTTAGAAGTGGTGTGGTTTTCACACCCAAGGTCAGAATGAAGCATGTGGATAGGCGTTGGAAAGCTTATCTAGCAGGGAACAAAGGAGAATCACCAGAGTTTGAATGTGGTGCTGCAAAGTACTAGTGATTGCTTGATGAAGAAATGTGTTGCTGTCAACATGGACAAATCTGGGAATTGCATGCCTAGAGGTTGCAAGACCATGAAGTCAAACCAGTTGTTGTGTGGAAGAGGAGTTCCATGCAAGGATGAGGGACTTGAAAAAGGAAATTTCCTTAAACCCTATCTTGCTAATTATGATTACAAGCTTTATACATGAAATGTATGAGGATATGCCTTGCATGCATAGGATATTACATGTTGGTAAGAATAGTGAGAATTATACATTTATAATGAGCCACTAATGATAATTATTGCATTGGTGTTAGCATTAGTGGAAAAACCAATGACAACATGGACATGGCTGAATATGTTGTTGATGTTGATGTTATAGCTGATTTGACACTCCAGGTGAATCACACTTGTATGGCCTTCCCTTGTCCCTATGCAAACTCTTGAGACCCCTTGGACCATTTTTTGTCTTTTGATGTTCCCTTGACCATCCCTAAAAACATGTGAAAATTAATACACGCGACTTTTAAACCTATAATCGCGTATATATGCGGGTTTGAACCCTAAAACCGCATACATCGGGATGTGTGCATAATCCTAATCCTTTTGGAGTTTTCCTTGACATGGATCCAAATCACTTGACTCATGGCCTTCCCTATGCCTTGAGATCACTCAAATTCGACCTTTCATTACCCTTTTGAAAAGCTATATAAGGAACTCTATGGTACATTGAAGGCATATGAGAGAATTGAGAGCAAATAAACTATAGTCCATTGTCGCCGGAACTTGTGCTTGAGTTTGCATCCCTTTGTCCCTTGGAGCACTTTTGTGTTCTTCCCAAGGTTACCTTTTGTTTGTGAGCTTGCTATCGAGAGATGGAGGATTGAGGTGGTGGAGGCCCAAGTGGGGGATTCAGTTTCTCCGATTCGCAGACGTGTCGACAGAGGTTGTATCCATTGTAATCTCTAATTTTATATTAATAGAAATATCTTTTCCTGTCCAATAATGTATGTTTGAATGAATATTTTATACATGGATGTTTTCAAATGCTTATACATTGTTGATTATATATGCTATAATAGATCTAACACCAACATATATAATATGCTTGTCTTGTTTAATTGTTGTTGAAGAAGTGATTTATCAATTCAAGCTGAAGTTGGAAAGCTCAACGGGGATCTATTTGATTTCTATTGCATATTGGAAAGAATTGATTTCTGGAGTCAAGCTGTCTATTGTGGTACCCCAAGCCATAGGAATTTCTCTCCGTAACAGAATTGGCGAATCCGCTGGGGAGTTCCTAGTAGTTGTCCTTTGGGGGTTTTCTATCGGCATTCAATGACTTTGAATTGCTCTTTTTCTCTTGTTTCTATGTCGGGTCTGGGGGCATGTTTTCCTAGTAGTGTCTGATTGGTGTGAATTTTGTCTCAGCTTATCTATTTGTCTTTATTTTTATGCACCTTTCTTCCTATATGCGAGTTTTGAACTCACAGTCGCGTATATACGTGGGTTTCACTGCTATTTCTGCGTACACACACGGGTTTACTGTGAACAGTCGCATATGCCATTAGTTTTGACTTTGAGAGGAAGTTGAATGGTTGTTGGGTGAATTTTGATGATTGCTGAGTCTCCTTTGGTATTGCCAGAGTCTGTATACACCTCTGTTTCTGACCAGAGACGTTTTTTTTAGGGTAAATTTATTTTTTAAGAATGTTCTTGTCATTGCATTTTCGATTTTTTGTTTTGGTATTAGTGCATTAGACTTCTTTTACCTTAGTGCTTTGCTTTAGTGATGCTTGAGTGTGCTTGCAGAGTCTGGGGGTTGTAGAATCATTCTTTTGCTTTTATATCTCATTTTTATTTCAAAAAATCCAAAAATATTTACTTATCATCATGCATTGCATTGTGCATTTTGCATAGTACTTGCACTAGATTTGCTTTGGAGTATTAGTTAGGATTTCATATAGGAAAACTTGCATTTATCATTTGAAGAAAATTGTGCATTTCACGTAGTAGCATACCCTGTTTTTCATGGACACAATGCATTTGCATTGATTGTTAGGTGTGCATTTTACTTCATGTTGTGTCATAACGCCATTAGTTGCACGGCCATATACCTCTTTTGAGTAATAAATCCAATTAAAATCAACACTTAATTAAAATGAACTACACTATTTTATTTGATAGGGTTCACCAACAAGATTAGGTTTTAGGGTCTTGGAATAGTTCATTGTGAGTTAATTCTCCAAGACCACTCAACAACAACATGTATGTGTTTGTTTAGGTGAGTGTGTGAAATTCATTGGTATAACTAGTGTTTCTCGGGATCCCCCTCTCAAAATGGAGTTAAGCACCAGGCAGTGTGAGCAGTTATTGATTGGGATGACCCCTAGTCATAATTGAGTAGCACCGGAGATATTTCCAAGATTGTATTCGTATCTGGGGGCTCTTTCGAGAGTTTCGAGCTTTGCTACCCTTCCCATATGGTCAATGCCGCCTACGACTGTCTGCCTGAGCATTGATTATATTGAGGTGACCTTAGTGATCTTACCTAGGATATCAAGGGGGTACTTTGCAGGGGTTATTTTGTGAGTGTCCCGGCCAGGTTGGGGTCGGACAGCACATTCGCTTTACGCGTTGAAACTAAGGGCCACAATAATTGGTTACGTACCTCCGCTTGTTGTGTATGGGAGTCTCAAGCCTCTCCTAGGCGAGACATACCTGCTTCATTCGGGAGCTCACTTATCCTACCCTTGATTGCTTGTGTTTGGCTTTAGATTTTCTTGGTGATTGCTCTGTGCACGATAGCTTGCCTAGGGTTTGCGTAGATAGAGAGGCTTTGATATTTTTTGAGTCATTGTGGATTCGGGTTCGACTCCTCGCCGTTCTCGTCATTTAGCAAGACTTCTGCATTCTACATCTCCTCCTCCTTTGGGAGAGAGAAATAGATAGTCCAGGTGGACTAATTCGCACATTGATTCACACCCCATGGGAGACCATATAGAAGGTATTCATGAACCACCTTCTCCCATTCATGTGGAAGATGGGGATTTTACTCCTAACTATGATCCTTCACCCGATTTGACTAAGTTAGGTCCTGTGATTTCTGAGATAGGAACCTTTCATGATATACCTACTTACTCTAGGGTGGATTCCCCATTGACGCATCGCCGGTATGGAATGTCGGAGGATGACGAGACTCATTTTGAACCCACGAGCACTAGTTATGGTAGTTATGGTATGTCTGGTTTTCCCACACATGATTTGGCATTCCATGTCGAATCTGATTTTGATCCTAACACTATGCCTTGGGGCACTCTCATTCCTTACTATGCAGAGAGGTTTGGGAGCACAAGTCACATTGCACCTTCCATCCCGGCGGTGGAAGCTACATCACATATTCCTCCTAAGTCTAGGGTTAGTGATCCTATTAGGATACCAGATCCGAGACGAGTGACTATAGGAAATAGTACATACATAATTACACAGATCCCTTCATCCTCTATCCCTAGTTCTTCAAATGTTCACCCTCCACCTCATTCACGTGATCCTTCGGGCCGAAATGTTGCTACGAGTTATGTCTGTACTGCGGTTACTAGACCGGTTGTGTCTCAGGACATGCGTCGCCCGTTGTTTAGAGAGGTCATGGTCATACTTCTAGAGGTCACATTCCTGCTTCTGGAATGTATATTCCTACTTCCAGAGCATGTATTCCTACTTACATAGTGTCTCATGGGACATCTCATGCGATGACTTATGGACCCTATTATGGGACGCAGTATGGACAGGGTTCTTCACCTTATGGGGGTGGGTATCAACAACCTGCTTACTCTCCAAATTACGGCTTTATAGCTACGAATAGTCAAGGTACACCACACTATGGTGCTTCCATGCCACCCTATACGGGTCAAACAGGAGGAGGGCACTATGGCCAAGGACATGGTGGTAATCAGACCTATGTGAATCAGAACTATCAAGGAGTGGTCCATCGACCTCATCATCCTAGGCTCCCTTTCCTCGCAACGTTGAATCTTCCTGACTTGTTGATATTGACAAATGATCCTGTAGCTCATGAGCCATCTTGGTCGCTGTCCCTACTAAGCTTCCCTCGGACATAGCCAAATTCGAGGGAAAACCGGGAGAGGATCCGAGTGAACATGTTACTACCTTCCACCTATGGTGCTCTTCGAATTCCTTACACCAGGACTCCATCCGTTTAGGGTTGTTTCAGCACACCCTTACAGGGCCTACCACGAAATGGTATATAGAGCTACCTAGGGGGGCATTCGCTTTGTTCGATGACCTAGCGATGACTTTTCTTAACCACTTCCAACTACCAGTGCATTATGACATTGGTACTGAACTCTTGTCGACATTTCAGCAGGATAAAGCCACACATATCTCAGATCATATCCAAGAGTGGCATAGATGAAAGAGGTTAATTAAAGTGTTTATATTGTCGGAATTCCTCCTCGAATGGTTCCTTAAGTCGTTATTGCCATATATACCGAACGATGCTTCTACATCCGGAGTGCAAAATGAGGAACAAGCAATTTTTAGGGCGCAAGAACTGGACTTGATTTATGCTCAGTCCGATTTGTTATATGAGATTATTCCCAATGCTCTGCGTTCTAGTTTCGATCCCAAAGTTAAACCTGGACCACATGCCGATGGAATTGTTGGTTGTGCGAGTGCTAAACCTGCAGATTCGGTTGCAAAACAAGTTAGTCAATTGTCAATCAACCAATCTGCTTTGGGACAAGCCATGGCTTTGTCTCAACCCGCCCAAATGGCGAGTGTGCTTTCGGTGCAATCGTCGGACCAGAAGGGTAACCAGCAGCCCGGACAAAATAAAAAGAAGGGTAAGAATAATCGTAAGGGTGGGAATAGGAATGAAAATGCTAATAATAATGACAAGAACGCCCGTAATACTGGGGGGGACAAGCAAGCTAAACATAAGGTTAAATTTCCTTGAAAGTTGTGTAAGGACGATCACCTCACTTACTTGTGCCCTTGTATCGATGAAGCCTCGAGATTCTTGGCACAGGGCCCAGCTGTGCTGACGAGCCCTTTACCTCACAATCAAAATATGAACTCGAGGACCCATGATCAGTCTGGTGGTGATCAAGATCCACTGGAGGGTAGTGGTCATGGTTGCATTAACATGGTACATGCTGCGAAAGTTGTGACCCATGCGAAAGACTATGGTTTGTCACAACCCATCCCAGGAAAGGAGCCTGGTCCACCAGGGTCTCCTTTGCATATTGAGAAACCTGTGGATAAACATGAAGCTAGACCTCACATTCCTAAGGGAGTCCTTAAGCATTCAGGGCACAATCCTAATGCCCGAGCCGCCCAGAACTATTCAGTTGTCAAGGATTTGGGCCACACTCCTTGTGTGATGTCTACACTGGAAGTGCTTCAGAGTTGTCCTTCACAAAGGAAGGCTTTGCTTTCTGCCCTTGGTGTGAATGATGATAATTCTTCCTCCGTGATTAAATTTGAAACCGCAGGACTTCTGCCTCGCTTTCCTTACTATGTGTCTCTTTTGATTCACGTAGAATGTCTTAACATGACCATCAAGTGCACTGTGATTGATGAAGGCGCTGCTGCTTCTGTGATGTCTTTATCATGTGGGAAGGGTTTAGGTTCCCCTAAGCTGTCTAAATCAGCGACCATGTTAACTGCGTTCGATGGGAGATCGTTTAGGCCGCACGAGATCCTTCCTTCCCTTAAGGTCCGTTTGGGAGGGAATACCATTGCGATAGAGGTCGAGGTGGTTGATGCGCCCCTTGACTACAATCTCTTGCTAGGTAGGAATTGGATGTACAGTATGCAAGCTGTAGCTTCTTCCTTATTTCACGTTGTATGCTTTCCATTTAATGGGAATATAGTCACGATTGATCAAACGTCATTCAAGAATCTGTCAGTTACCGCATCTTCGGGAGCTTCAATCCCGATCGTTGAACACTCTCAGCCGGCAACTGGGAGTGTGGGTGTAGGCATGTATCCATCCCTCATGGGAAGTTTTAGTTGTCCTGCACCGATCCTTATGATAGGGTCTAGTTTCAATGAGGCTTCGACATCTATGAGATCAGTGTCTTTTCGCACGAGTCATATGGAAGATCCTTGGATTCTTCCTACACCAAGTACTCCGAGTGAGCCCATCATGATGGACGTGTCATTGCCTGCAACTATGGTAGCTTATCAAGCTAATCTTGAGTGTGTTGCAGACTCCAATCCTTCCTCTTTGCAGACAGAGGAGGAGGAGCCTTATGTGCTGCCTGCATGGGCAGTACAGTCTTCTCGCGCGCACGACTGCCTTGATAGTGTTTTCCCTTCAGATGAAGCAATTATTGAGGCTGTGTCGGGAGTTGAGCCACCATGGGAAGAACTACATCATAGATCTTACTTCCTTCCAGAGCTTGACCGCTTGGAGCGTGAGGACTTTACAGAGGTTCTTAGTGAGAGAATTGGTAGTCCCATGGTTCCATTAAGCTCTCTTGGTCCGATGGTTGATGGAAACATGGCAAACATATCTTCAATGATTCCTATCAATATCTCTTGCGATCCTGGCAGGATGGAGAATGTCTATATTGGGGCAGAATGTTCCCATGCTAAGATTCAAGAATACACCGAGCTGTTTAAAGAATTTCATGATATATTTGCTTGGTCTTATGATGAAATGCCAGGTATCGACCCTCGTATTGTCGAACACGAGATTAAGACTTATCCCAATGCTAAGCCTGTTCAGCAATGTTTGCGTGTAGTGAATCCTAAGAAAGCACCCGCGATTAAGGCAGAGATAGAGAAACTGTTGAAAGCCGATTTTATCTATCTCATTCCCTTAACGAAGTGGGTTTCAAACCCTGTTCCAGTGGATAAGAAGCAGGGAGCGATCCGCATATGTACTGATTTCCATGATTTGAATCAGGCTTGTCCTAAGGACAATTTCCCCACACCATTTATTGATCACATTTTGGATGACTGTGTGGGTAGCGAGGTTTTTTCCTTCATGGACGGCTTTTCCAGATATAATCAGATACAAATTAAACCTGAGGACCAACATAATACTACATTTATTTGTCCTTGAGGAACTTTTGCATATCGGAAAATGCATTTTGGCCTTAAGAACGCCAGAGCTACTTTTCAGCGGGCCATGACCTTGATCTTCCACGATCTCAAATCGATTATCGAAGTTTTTTTGGATGACCTTGCTGCTCATTCTCATATGAGAATGCATCATTCCTATCATTTGAGATTGGTATTCGAAATATGCTGCCATTATTTGGTCAGGTTAAATCCTCACAAGTGCATCTTTTATGTGAAGTCAGGTCACTTGTTAGGATTCATCATTTCTAAAGAGGGTATAAGAGTCGACCCTTTGAAGGTAGAGGCAATACTTCAGTTGTCTCCCCCAAAAAATATTCATCATCTTCAATGTTTGCAAGGCATGGCAATACTTCAGTTGTCACCCCGAAAAATATTCGTCATCTTCAATGTTTGCAAGGCATGGCAAACTTCTTATGGAGATTTGTTGTTAATTTTGCCAATTTGAATAGAGGCTTCATGCGTCTTTTGAAGAAGGACACCACCTTTTGTTGGGATGAGCGAGCCCAGGAGTCCTTTGATGCACTCAAGCAAGCCCTAGCATCAGCCCCGGTGATTAGTCCCCCGGATTATAGCCGTGATTTTCTACTTTATGTGGCCGCGTCCATGGAGACGATTGGTATGGTTTTGGTTCAAAAGGATGAGGAGCTCCAAGAACATGTCATATACTATCTGAGCCAGAATCTTATTGACACAGAGATTTTCTATTCTCATGTTGAGAAGCTTGCCTTAGCTACCGTACATGCGGTTCAACGATTGAGACATTATATTCTCCTTCGCCAGACCTTGGTTGTAGCCCATGTCAATCCGTTTCAATTCATCCTCACTCGAAGGATGATCGGGGGAAAATATAATAAATGGATTGTCATCCTGCAAGAGTTCAATCTCGAGTTTGTTTCAGCAAAGTTGAAGAAATCGTTAATTTTTGCAGCTTATATCGTATTTCCCAAGCGAGGTCGAGGAGTTGGTTTGTGAAGATACGTTTGTCGATGAACACATCTTCTTAATCTCAAATTTAGACCCATGGTATGGGGATATCATTATATATTTACAAACATTGAAGTTCCCTACTCACCTCTCATGGGATGAACGACGACGATTACGTCATGTGTCTAAGAATTACCTCATAGTGGATAACACTTTGTACCGTAGTGGGGTAGATTCCATTTTAAGACGTTGTTTAACTCATGAGGAGGATGAGGTAGAGTTGAATGATTGCCACGGAGGGGCATGTGGTGGTCATTTATCTAGGCTTTCTACAGCCCAAAAAATCTTAAGAGCGGGTTATTTCTGGCCATCGATCTTTAAGGATTGTGTTGATGCGGTCAAGAGGTGCCACCCTTGCCAGGTGTTCGCACGTAATATGCACTCGAAACCTACCCCGTTACATCCCATCATCACCGCCGATCCCTTCACTAAGTGGGGCATGATTTTATGGATTGCAACCCAGCTTCAGTTGGGGGGCATCATCATATCATAGTGGTTGTTGATTACTTCATGAAATGGGCTGAGGCTATGCCTACAGTTAAACCCGACAGTGAGACAGCTACGCACTTCGTATTCAACCAGATTATTACTCGGTTCAGGATTCTGAAAGAGCTTGTCACTGACCATGGCTCGCACTTTCAGAATTGTATGATGGAAGAGTTGGCATCAAAGTTAGGGTACAAGTAGGAACATTCCTCCTCTTACTACCCTCAAGCAAATGGACAGGTAGAAGCAGTGAATAAATCACTCAAATCCATCCTCCAACGAACCATCGCACAAAGCAAGAATAATTGGCACATCATGTTATATCCTACTTTGTGGGCGTATAGAATTGTTGTTAAGACTGCCACGGGTTTTTCTCCATATCAACTAGTACATGGAGTGGAGTCGATATTTCCGGTTGAATGCGAAATTCCTTCTTTGAAACTAACCATAGAACTCTTACCGGACACTTCCCCATTGGAGGAGCATTTGGTCCACCTTGAGAAACTTGATGAGCAGCGTTGAGATGCCTTGGTGGCTCTAGAAGTAAATAAACGTAGCGTAAAGGTCCAGTACGATAAGTATGTCCATCCAAGGAAGTTTAGTGAGGGAGACTTGGTCCTTTTGTGGGATCAACCGAAAGAACCCTTGGGGGCAGGAAAGTTTAACCCCATGTGGCATGGTCCTTACGTCGTCAAACGTGTGTTAGAGAAGGGCGCTTATGAGTTAGTGGATTATGAGGGAACGGCCTTGGCGGAGCCTAGAAATGGGCTCTATCTCAAGAAGTACTATGCATGATTTTCAGCCAAGGCTGGTTATTGTATATTATTGTACAGTTTTGCATAGTTAGGTCTTTTTCTTATAGTGATCAAGTTTGTGATTAGTTTCCATTTCTTTTGGCAGATGTCAATGGAATCTTCCACCTACATAGGATTCGCGGATGGTGCGAGCTGTCACACTCAACACTCAGCCTCTGCTGCTTGGGTGATTTATACTCCTATGGGTCAGGTATTGTCTTCAGGAGGCGTATCTTTACGGCCATTTTCAAACAATGTTGCTGAATATAGTGTCGTTATTGAGCTTCTACGGGATGCCATTTCACATGGCGTTCTCTCTCTTGAGGTATGTCTTGATTCGGAGTTAGTAGTCTCACAGCTTAATGGTTTGTACCATGTTAGAGATCCAACGTTATTAGGAAGATTCTTACATGTGAGATTATTAGAATGGCAATTTAACAATATAACATACATACATATTCCAAGAATTAATAATCAAGTTGCTGACTCATATGCTAACTACGTGTTAGATTGGCATTTGTTTCATATACAGTAAATTCATCACAAACACAAATTTGTACACATGTAAATAAATAAACCAATCATCATAAAAAATTTATAAACATCCAAAATGTGGTAATACAGAGTGTCATGATACAAAAATGGGGCTCTCGAGCCACCAAAATATAATACACGGAAATAGAAAATGTATCACTCCCAGGTATCTAAGCCTGTGGAGGAGGAGGGGGGTTGTGATCATGGAAGGTCACTATGGCTCTAGCTAGCCATCAAAATAATCGCACCCATGCTCGTGGTACACCCACCACCTGGCGCTGCAAGGCCTCAGGAAAGTCCTCGACTTGCGCCATGGGAACTCTATGTGTTAGTCTCACAAAGTTGGTATGAATTCTCTGGAGCGTCCGCTCCGCATCCACACCCGTGATATCATCTCCTCTTCTCCTCTGTCTATGACGAGGGAAGCCTTTAGGCCGCCATGGTCCCACATCTGCATGCAAATGGTAGATGTCACTATGTACTATCGAACAAAAAATATGTCTTTTGATTCCATATAATCAAAAAACACAAAAAATTTAAATAACTCAAAAAATTTAAAGAGAGGGTTGAGATTCGTTACCTATGTCACCGTATGTCGATCCTGGTGGTAGCGGCATGTCCGGGTCCCCCCGAAAATCTATCCCTGCATAGGGGTAGTCATCGATGAAAACTATCTGTCGTCACCACCACAAAAAGAACTCAGCTGGATAGGGGTTGGACACCCTACCTCCCCCCAGTCTACGCATCACATCCACCCAACGTCGTTGGGCCAGATATTGAACCCCGTGTAGAGGAACGTAAACTCTAGGGCTCAATCCTGGAACACGCTCGAAGAAAAATGTGCTTAGTATGCTGCTGAAACTGAAGTTTCGCACTCTTCCCATCTTACACTCACTGAGCTAATGTTTCATGTTGCTCAGTAGTGTAGTGCTCCAGTCATATACCGTGGGTCGCATGCACTCCACTGCATAGAACATCAGAGGCCGAGAGGCCTGGTGGAGTGAAGCCAAGCCTGCTATCTTGCCCAGTGTTAGTAGGATGGCCTTTAGGCCCAGCACCTGTATAGAGTTGGTTGGGATTTGACTGCCCACCTTCTCCATGTCCGGATAGCAATACACCGCAATGTACTCATCTATAGTCAGGCCACCTCCGGGCCCGCGAGAACGTAGGTTCACTACTTCCCCCCATCGGGAAAGTCCAGTAATGAAGTATATGTCCTCCACCTCTATGGTGAGGGACATCCCATCTATCTGGAATGACTCAGATTCTGGATCCCAGTAATCCACCAGCATCTGCAATAGTCTTGGTTTGGCCCTCAAGCCACCAAGACACCAAAATTTGTAGAGCCCACATGCACGTAGCGCTTGTTGAGCCATTAGATTGGCCCTTACTGCCTCCTCTACATCACCATGTTCACGTTCTCTCCATTCTAGGACCATCCTGTACCAAAAATTGCAATTTTGCCCATTCGAATACTTAAAAAACCTCATGTGCGGCCGCATATGCAACTGTTTTCCAAACAGCCACGTATGCATGTGACTGTGAGGGCATTTTCCGTGTATATCCAGCCCTATACACAGAAAAACCCTCGATTTCCACGTGGGTCGCAGTGCCTTTTTTGGATTGGCCTAGAAATCACAAATGACCATGGAATTTGATAAAAATTGCATTAAAATGGAAGAGAAGAACATGGGTAAGTACCTGGAAGAAACGGTAGTGGATTCCGCCGGCTGGATCTCTTGGAATTCGTTGTTGAAAATCTGAGCTCAATTGGGTAAAAATTTCAAATGTTTTATAATGTTTTGAATTTTTTACTATTTATAGAAATTTTTCAAATTTTTGAAAATTTTTACCCCCTTTTCTATAGTTTCGACCATTTCTAATCATTTTGGACCGTTTTTTACCTAATTTATGATGTAGGAGACCTTTTTGAGTGTCGTTTCAGCCGTTGGATTGACCCGTTCATGCCGATCTCAGGTATCATGTCTAAACTGGCATATAGGTTATGTTTCATCACCATTTGCATTTTGCATGACCTTATGACCGTTTCATCATAGCCTTAGGTACAAACCCACTCTATTATGTCACAGAACCTTCATGTTATTTTAGAAGTGGCATGGTATGAGTGGTAGAGCTTGACCTTACAGGAGTACCCTAGTTAGCACCTTATTTGCATTTGATGCCCATGCTGACGTTTTTTCCTTTAGGGTGTGGGAGTCCATTGTATAGTATTGCCATGACATTTCGCAAGAGCCTCATACTCCTCTTGATCTTTTGCTGGATTATTTTCCTCAGGACTCCCTTATGTCAAATTGTAATTGCATTATCATGAGCTTTGCCTACCTTATTAAGCTTTATGCCGGCTTCCCTGACATTGCGTTTCAGCCATGTAGCCCGAGCTTGTCTCATGTCTAGCCATGCAGAGCCATTTTATATATCCTTTGCAGCTTGATTCCCTTTTTACCAGGAGGGGATTTTCCCTTAAGTGTCGCTATCCTACACAGGTGTCCTTGCATTGAGCATAGGTATGTTCCACTGCTTGGAACTAGTTTGTTTGCCCCTATGACACTCGTCTCCTCCTAGTCTATAACTATAAAGCCGTTTTATTCTTCTTCAAGCTTTTTAAATATTTGAAAAAGTCCAAAAAAATCAAAAAACCAAAAATTCGGACAAGGAAAGATGTTATCTTTGGCAGCTGTCGAGTTGTGTCACCTTCGAACAGAGCACTATTTATCACATCCATTGGTTGGGTTTGTAGCTAACTTTAGGAGCTGTACTCAATTATATGAGTTTATCTCCACCGACTGGTTAAGCTTTCAGTCCACATGGAGCCTCTGTCGATGCCTCCTATGTCGCAGAGATGTCCCAGTTTTGTATATCGAGTCTATGTTGCCTCTATTCAGTCACCATTCATCATTATGCTCTTGTTCGAAGGAAGTTGAAACCTGAGTCGGCCATTCCTAAGTTATCTTTACTTTGCATGTCGGCCATTCCCGGTATAGTTACTGGTTCGTGCACCTTATGATCAAGTCCTTCCACATCATACAGCTTTGCTGAGTATCTCGTGTTGGATGATGGGGGATGCATTAATGCCCTCCTTCCAACAGATTTCATCCCATCGACTTCAGATCATTTATTCTGGGATTGGAATCTAGAGTCTTTTTTTAGTGCCTTGAGACTTGCAGTCATCATTGGCAGGTTCTCTCACCATCAACAGTTTTTGGGAATACATTAATGTCCCTTGATCGATGGATCCTCTCAAGTGTTCGACCTCAACACATCTATTCACACTTGTTAGTTTACACTCTAGTACCTTGATTCCCATTTTCATTATCGGTGGGTGATCTCGCGTCTGTTAACGGTATACATCAATGAATGGTAATCAGATGATGGACTACTATGTTCGACCTCGACACCTCTATTCACATAGTAGAACATGTACTCGTAGCAGTTTGTTTAGAAGACCTTCCAGATTGGTGGCATCTCTTATATGATACCTCCTTGATCATGAGATTTCAGCTCTCGTGACTTGATTCCAGTATATGTCAAACATTTCCAGCCATTATGGAGGTCTTGATCCATTATATATCTTCAGCCATCATGGAGATCATGGTCCTTTGTTTATCTTCATCATGGAGATTCTGATCTATGTGTATTGTACGTGGCGATGACCACTTATGTGATATCTTGTATCATGCATATTCATGGCCATTGTACTCTTATGTATCTGGGACTGCTATATGTATGTGCAGTTATGTGCAGAGTTGTATCATTGTACTATGTTGATTGGGTGGTTGGTCTTCCATTTAGGATCCTTCATCACTCCACTTCTGGGATGGACTTATAATGTATTTCAGCCATCGTATGACCCCCTATGACCTCACACATTAGGGGGCATCTGTTATAGCTGATTTGACCACTCCAGGTGAATCACACTTGTATGGCCTTCCCTTGTCCCGTTGCAGACTCCTGAGACCCCTTGGACCATTTTTTGTCCTTTGATGTTCCCTTGACCATCCCTAAAAACATGTGAAAATTAATACACACAACTTTTAAACCTATAATCGCGTATATACGCGGGTTTGACCCCTAAAACCGCGTACATCGGGATGTGTGCATAATCCAAATCCTTTTGGAGTTTTCCTTGACATGGATCCGACTCACTTGAGTCCTGGCCTTCCCTATGCCTTGAGATCGCTCAGATTCGACCTTTCATTACCCTTTTGAAAAGCTATATAAGGAACTCTATGGTACATTGAAAGCATATGAGAGAATTGAGAGCAAATAAACTATAGTCCATTGTTGCGGGAACTTGTGCTTGAGTCTGCATCCCTTTGTCCCTTGGAGCACTTTTGTGTTCTTCCCAAGCTTGTCTTTTGCTTGTGAGCTTGCTATCGAGAGATGGAGGATTGAGGTGGTGGAGGCCCAAGTGGGGGATTCAGTTTCTCCGATTCGCAGACGTGCTGACAGAGGTTGTATCCATTGTAAACTCTGATTTTATATTAATAGAAATATCTTTTCCTATCCAATAATGTATCTTTGAATGAATATTTTATACATGGATGTTTTCAAATGCTTATACATTGTTGATTATATATGCTAGAATAGATCTAACACCAACATATATAGTATGCTTGTCTTGTTTACTTGTTGTTGAAGAAGTGATTTATCAATTCAAGCTGAAGTTGGAAAGCTCAACGGGGATCTACTTCAACCATCCGGAATAAGGTACGAGGTCTGATCCTTTAGTGTTAGATATTTGATTTCTATTGCCTATTGGAAAGGATTGATTTCTGGAGTCAAGCTGTCTGTTGTGGTACCCCAATCCATAGTAATTTCTCTCCATAACAGCTGACGAATGTGACTAGAGACCCCATGGAGAAAAGGGATAAGGCAACAAGTCTAGAATCAAAAGTTGGTGAGCAAATTCTGCAATCTCCTGCAAAGGACCAACCAAACTGGTAATGTCAAGGGTGTAAGTAGGACCCATGAAGGTAAGAGTTTAATTATGACAATTGCATGGAGTGGTAAAAGCAAGAGGTCTCATACCATGTGGGTATTTGAATTTTATACTGCATTCATAGAGAAAGGTGTCATGCATGTATTATGTTGTTATGAGCTTAGTAGCCCAAGGAAAGCAAGCACTGATGATCTTGATTATAGTCATGCATCCTATATGAGGTAGTCATAGCTAGGCCATGCATGGTATGTTTGAATGCATAGTATTCCTGAATCAATGTGAGGTAGCATTGAGTGGGTATGCATTAAAAGATTTTATAAATCTTGTAGTTATGCATTGAATGGATGCATATGAAAAGTATGAGTAAATGTCATAGATATGCATACATAAGTATGGGTGCAAATGTTGCGATGCAATGCATGAATGCATAGAGATAGTGCATGATTTATTATGAATAACTAATGGCTGAAATGATGAATTGATGACAATTCTGGAACCATTTCAAGAGCTGTTATGAATGCAGGATAGTAAGTGCATGAAGAGGGTAGTCATGATCAATTGGCTGCCAGAAATGCTCTATGAAAGGGCAAGGTGGTACAAATGATACGCTTGTGAAGTAAGGAGTATCTAAACATTTCATTTAAATTGCATAAATGATGTGACTATACCCTGTAATTTAAAGTATGATAATGATTGTGTGAAGTAAATAGGTTTTGGTAATATTGATATGCTAACAGCTGGAAGTATTTGAATTTTATAATTCTGAAAATGCTTCAGTGATTGTTGCAGCAATGGAAAAATTTATATGCATCAAGACTTACCAAGTGTTTGGCTAATTGAAGTTCAGGTTTCAGGTAGATTGCTTGGGGCATGGCAATTTGGGTAAGACCATGAGAAAGGCCGAAATCTACCATGTGAAAGAGCCAAACCTTATGAGAAGAGTCTCATGGCTATGAAAATAGTTTGTATGCATGATGGGTTGTTAAATTTGAATTGTGAGTTTCAGATTTAAGAAATTGCTGACAACTACTAATCACTATTGGCTTGCATAAGATTGTGTCAGGAGGACGCATTGTAAGTGGGTATTCATGTTATGCTATTAAGCATAAAATTATAATGGGCATAGTGGTGCTGCTTACAAGAGACCCACAATTGAGGATCACCTCATTGCCAAGCAAATCAATTTCTGTAGTAAACAGTTGCAAATTCTCATTGAATTTAATTACTAATGTCATTTCTTGGTTATGGAACAATCAAATTTGGATTGTATTATTAGATAATGATTGACTGTTTGGCTATTTGATGAATGTGCCAGGGGTACACATTGCAGGAAGATCATGTGTGATGGCCTGCAGGAGCCAAACTTCATGGGAAGGTTTTCCCTTATCTTGGAAATGGGTTTCAGGTGAAACTCCATTGGACATTTTGGGAATGTCTCATCTGCACTACATGTTTGGTAAGCAACATGAGTGAGATGGTATATGTTATGTCGGTAAGACATGTGTGGATATGAAATGTAAAGAGGAATTGGGATGGCAAACCGAGGGACTGTCAACTCAAAGAAGGGATCCCCCATTCCTCCTTAACAAAGGAATAATGCCTCGGCAAATGGATAAGTGTTCTGTGACCCTCGCTAAGAATATGCATGTCAATTGTTAAATTCAATATGTAGAGCATGTTTTGATTTTATTTCCATTATGATAGATTGCTTGAGTATGAATAGGGCCTACATGGTTCACATAGAAAAGGGGTGCACACTTTCCCGATGTCGATTCATGAAAGGGTTTTTCAATATTGATTACACCCTAGGAAGTGGATGCACTCCTGGTGTCTCAATACTTGATAGTGAATGATATGAAATGTGATTACAATTTTAGAACAATAACGCTGATGAGTTGCTTGTATTACGTTTGTTGTCAAGCTAAACAGATGTAGTCTGGTTTTGCACACTAAATGGACAATGGCTTGGGCTCATCCTACCTCCTACTAAAGAGCACAGAGAAGGAGACATTCCCGAGGGACTAAAGAGCAGAGAAGGGGGTGGTTTCTTGTGTTGTATGGAGTAGTGGAATTAGAGCTCACTACTGGAAATGAAACCTGGAAATGGTAATGATAAAGTTCCCTTCCCAATCGGCATAAAGATGTACTGGAAGGAGATGTTGTGCTAGTATATGCCTAGGGATCCATAGTAGATCCTGGACCTGGAAATGGTCATTTATTGTGGATATAAGTGCATGTGTTATTGTTGATGGCCTAATAAACCCAACTGCATTAGCTTAGCTGATTGGTTGTTGATATAAGTGCATTGTTGATATAAGTGCAGGTGATTTGTTAACGGTCTGATAAACCCAACTGAAGGTTGGCTTGACTATGTAATTATTTGATGTTGTGGAAATTGTGGAAACGGTACAGTGTTGGCTTGACTACCTATAGTCTGATAAACCCAACTATTAGCTGGCTTGGCTGAGTAGCCTGATAAACCCAGCAATGTATTGGCTTGATTGGCTGCAGCCTAATAAACCCAATTGTATATTGACTTGGTTGGACGGTCTGATAAACCCAACTGTAGGTTGGCTTGACTGTGCCTGATATATATAAAAGGATGTTGTGAAGCAGCCTGCGTGCTGACCTAACATCCAAGTCAATAGGCAATCCCAAGGCTTGCAAGGCGAAGCAGGATCTTGTGGACCAACGAGGGAATGCACAATACATATAAGTATTGGATTATTTTGCAATTTCTTGCTTATGAATATACATGTTTACATGATTTGGTTATGATGTTTTAAGCTCTTGTTTAAGAGATAAAAACTGATGAGAATAAACTAAACATGTGAATTTATTCAATGTTTGAATATAGGTATCACCGGAAGCGAGGACTATGAAATCATCCCAGGGGTGTATGTGGACATGTGACTATCCTGAAGAGCTCAGAATGAGCAGCAATGAAAAAGGTGCTAGTGAGACTGTGAAGTTCCTAGCAGCTAAGACAAACCATGTGGGGAGGCTCCATGGTTGAGAAGTCTGAAAAAGACCAGAGACACTAAGTGTCATGACCAAGAGGGATTGGTCCAGCATTCACGATGAAGTGAAAGAGGCAGAGAGCATGAAAACCACAGTGGTGGTGTGGGTTCTAGGATGGAACAACACAAAGAGGGGAAAAAAAAACTCTTGCTGCTCTCTCTTTCTTTCTTTGATTTTATATATATATATATATATATATACTTATGCATTGTGAAAACAAAAGATTTTTGAATGCATGTATGGCTGAAAATAGAATGTGTCTATTTCCTTAAAATAATTATGAATGTTGGAATAGTTAATTCCCTGCCCAATAATGGACATGAATGAGCTCATGTGTATGTTGGGAAGGCATGAAAAATATGAAAGTCTCCTTGATGAGACTTGGACTGTCAAGCCAATTGGGAAATTAATTGACTAATTTTTATATTATGCTTGGTCTGACAAAATTTCAATGATGCATTTCACAGGTGAGAAAAGTCAAATCCAGTGATGCACATTGATCATGGCAGCCGACCAAAAGCTGTTGGATTTGGCTGGAAGTCTCCTTCAAACAATTGCCAAGACCTAAGAAAATCTTGGAGAAATACTCAAGATACAGAAAAGTTCCTAGACTTGGGGATGAGACGAAAGCTAAGAACCAACAAGAGAAGCTCGTGGAAGCCGAGGGGCTTGGTCCTGAAAGTTCAAGTAAATAATTGAACGTGGGATAGATCTGCAAAATTTTGAAATTTTGATGTGCAAATGGTATATGCATTCCTATGTATTGGCACACCGAGGACGGTGTTATTCCAAGGGGGAGGGGATTGTAATATCCCTGGTTCTGACCCCGGTTGCATTAAAAGATACATGATGTATATGTTGTAATTAATCATAGTGTGGAGCTAAAGGCAAAAGCCCCACCATCTATTTGGTTGTGTTATGTTTCGGTAATTGGGATTGTTGCCGATGGTATATCATGCTATCCAGCACATGATAGTTTTGCATCATGTAAATATGCACATTAATTAAAATAAACCTACAGCCAGCTACGACGGTGCAACGTTAAATGAAAAGGGCATGATTTCCTAAGGTTAAGGGGGGGATTGTCTAACCCATGGGAGCCATTGGGGAAAAGCCATGTGTCAGCCACTTAAGCTCCTATGTTAGTTGTGCAGTTAATGTTGGGTAGTGGTGGGTGGCAGACTACCCCCATGCACTCTCCATCAGCTGGTTCAGTCACACGCACGGGCTAGGAATGGTTTCTTCACACGCTGCTTGGTATACCAACCTTTTTTTGTTCTGTCCACTCTCTCCATCGTCAGCCGTTCATTTTCCTCACGCCGAGCTGAGTTAAAAGGATTCATGATCCATTGATTGGGGGTTCGTTCTCCCTTCTCTCATGGATTGTTGGTCTATGGATCGGTTCTTCCTTCGATCTCGGTAGAGAATCGTTTTCCTTTTCTCCATTGTCAAACTATGAGATGTTTTCTGTGGTTTCCTTTGTGAGATGTTTCCCTCCTGTTCATGTAGAGAGTCTGTGTTTACTCCACCATTGCCGACTGTGAAAATGTGTCGTGGCTTCATTGTTGAGGAAGGACCACTGTTTTCCAACATTGTTGGCTGTGTCTGGATTGTGTAATGTCCTGTTACTTTATTGGGAGCCGGGGCTGTTGTTCTTCCCCTGATCGGGGGTTGCTGTGAATACCTACATTGTGTTGGCTGTGGTCTCATTCACATTTTGTTGGAGGTGTATTCCTTTGTATTTTGGGTTGTTGTAAGTTGTTATGGAGTCATTTTGGCCACAATAGGGCCAAGAACGACTCAAGGATTGTCTTCCCCTGTCCAAGCTGTGAAGCGTTGATTTTGTTGCATGCATGCAGTGGTTGGTCTTTGAACTGTGTGGAGTGGGATTGAAGGCTAGGTATGCTTGAGAAACCTGGGTTTAGGGAGCCACACAGACAGAGTTAGATGGCTAGCTTTCTTCTCCACAACCCCGGAAGAGCACTGGAAAGGGAAGTCAGGGCCTGAGGGACTGTGAAGCAGAGAAGGGACTGATTCTTGGTGTCGGGTGTGTGTGGGTGTCGGAGAGGTCAGGCTAGCTCTGGTGTAGGTGTCCTTAACTCTTCCATAAACTCACCAGCATAGAATTTAGATTCTCCCGGCTCCTTGATAGCCTGATAAGCCCTAATGTGTGGGCTTGGCTGATTTGTGTACCTTGGCTATGTGTAAGCCTACTTAGTCCCTTATTCCTTGGGGAATCATGCCCAGCTCGGGGGTGGCAGTGTTGCTGAGAGATTGATGAGCACGCTGGCCTATGGCTAGGTGGAACGTTGCAGCGACGTAGCTGGTTGCAAGGCAAGTTCTTCATGAGATAAGTATCCTTGTCTATTTCATCTCTGTAATTATATTTGATTGCTAATGAACTATGATGAACATGTTGAATGCCTGAATGTATGTTTGCTTCCGTTGTGTATGTGAATGACTATGCATATTAGCTTGTTTTATGTTTTAAGAATTTTATTTCAGCATTTTATGTATGTTCATGTTCATGGGGCTAGTTACCCGTATGTTTGATGGTTTGGTAGCGTCCTCTTCATCGGTCGGAGGGTCGGGGACGTTACAAAACAAGCCTGCAGGGGGTTGTTGCCTCCTTTTAGTTGTAGCTGATAAACTAGGGGGTTGTAGCCTCCTTCCAATTGGCATTGGTAAATAGGATGTTGTAGAATCCTTTTAGTCATAGCTGATAAACCAGGGGGTCGTAGCCTCCTTCCAATTGGCATTGGTAAATAGGGTGTTGTAGCATCCTTTCAGTCATAGCTGATAAACCAGGGGGTCGTAGCCTCCTTCCAATTAGCATTGGTAAACAGGGTGTAATACCATCCTTGTCTATAGCAGCTGGCAAAACTATTTGTAAGTAACAATTTTTCAAAAATAGGACGTATTGGTGGTTTACCCTATTGGGCTACCACATTAAAATTGTGTTTTGTGTATTCTTGTTGGTATGTGTTTCTAATGATAGATTTAAAAGTGGTTAAAATAGTAAAAACATAACAATAGTGATTCAACCCCCCCTCTCATTATTGACCAATAAACCAATAATTGGTATCAGAGCGGGTTCCTTCAGCACAGTTTAACCACTGGAAGGTAGATATTTTATGAAAACCACTATGGATCAGCAAGAAGGCATGGCCAGTAACAACAAGAGAAGACTATGCATATTGGAGTGTCAGAATGAGATGCCATCTAATGTCCCTTGGATGAAAGGTTTGGGAAGCAACTGAAAAAGAACATAACATAGGAAACCAGTACCCTATAGACACAATAGAACTAGGCCAATATGAAGGCAATGCTAAAGCACTTAGTGCAATCTTGAGTGGATTAACAAACATTGTGTTTACTAAGGTTATGCAATGCACTTTTGCCAAACAAGCTTGGGATAAATTGAAGATTATCTATGAAGGAGCATCTAAAGTAAAAGAATCCAAACTGCAGACATATAAAGGTCAGTTTGAAAGCCTGAAAATGAGAGAAGAAGAGAATATTGGGGAATACCTTCTTCATGTAGATGAGGTGGTTAATGCTATTAGAGGTCTTGGAGGAAAATTGAAAGAAAACGAAGTGGTAAGCAAGATACTAAGAATATTACCAATGAGATATGATTCAAAGGTTTCTACCCTAGAGGAACGAGATGACCTTAAAATAGTGACAGTAGATGAGCTACATGGAATTCTCATTGCGTATGAGATGAGAACTGGACTAAATGAAACCTCAAAGAAAGACGCAACTTTTAAAGTATCTTCCAAAAATCAATCAGAGAATCTAGATGATGAGGAATCCCTCTTTGTAAGTAGACTTAAGAAAGGCATTGGGAAATACAAAGGTAATCTACCTTTGAAATGTTTTAACTATGGAAGGATTGGACATTTTTCCCATAAGTGTTCCTACCCAAAACAAGAGGTGAGTGACCATGAAGAATCATGCTGTCATAAGGGTAGAAAGAAGTATAAAGAGAAAAAGAAGAACTTCTATTCCAAGGAAGAAAGTGAAGTTGAAGAAATTGAAGTTTTATTCATGGGCCTAGATACTCAAGCCTCAAACGGTGACTCAGATATAGAAGGAGAAGTAGACCTAAGAGATGAACTTGTTAGCGCTCTTGAAGAACTTGAGAAATGTAGGAAAAATAATAGACAGTCAAATCTTATCATCAGTCAGTTGGATGCTCAACTTCTAGATTCCAAAAAGGTTGAGGAGGACCTAAATCTACAACTCAAAAGAAGAATGCAAGAGTCTGAAAAGCTTGCAGAAGAAATCATACAATTCAAGAGAAAGCTTGATGAAGAATCTATCAAGCCAAAGTTTGAGAATAGCTCAAGGATTCTAGATGACATTCTGAGTAGCCAAAGAGCATCAAGTGATAGATCTGGACTAGGGTTCATTAAAGAAAAGAATCTAAAGAGTTTTCCTGTCACCAATCAAGAAGGAAGTAAGAAAATCTACGCTGAAGTACTAAAGACTCCAGCTAAAAAGGAAGGAACCAAGAAAACAGGCTTAATCTCTCAAGATAAAAGTAGAAATAATACAGCACCAAAGAGACCAAATAGATATTTACAGATCTTCTTAGGTCACTGCTATTCTTGTAATAATTTTGGTCATACAGCATTAAATTGCAGAACTAAAACAAAGGTTTCTGAATACAAGAAGAAGTCATCAAGTAATAAGTTGAAGGGAAATAAGAATCTTTTTACACTACTCCAAAAATATGACATAGAATGTTATAAGTGTAATAACCATGGACATATGGCAAAAGATTGTAAGTCGAATACTCCCACAAGAGATATTGTTGCAATCAAATCTCAGAACACCAAACAAAAGAGATATTGGAGAGAAAAGGAAGAAAAGGAAACTTCCATGATTGCTTTATGTGCAACCAAAAGCCAAAAGTTATGGCACCTGGACAGTGGTTGTTCAAAACATATGACTGGTGACCCAAGCAAATTCATAACACTAAAAGATAATAAGGGAAAGGTCACTTTTGGAGACAGCCTAACCTCCAAAATAATCAGCAAAGCAACAGTTGTTGTCAACAGTAAGATCAAAGCATAAAATGTTTTAGTAGTTGAAAACCTCAAGCCTAATATTCTTAGTGTAAGTCAAACATGCGACCAAGGACACGTTTGTATCTTTGACTCAGAAAAATGTGAAATCAAGAATAAGAAATCAAGTTATATAGTTGGCATTGCTATGAGAAATACAAACAATGTATACATCCTGGAAAATGAAAACCAAAGCTACTTAAGTCTGGTAGATGAAATTTGGTTATGGCACATAAGGTTGGGACACTTATGTTTTTACAATATTGCCAGAATAAGCAAAAAGGAAGCTGTAAGAGATCTACAAAAAAATGTAGTTCCTTTAAACTCAGTATGTAAACATTGTCAACATGGGAAGCAAACCTAAGCCAGTTTTAAAATAAAAGAACATATGACCTCACACCCTCTGGAAATAATACACACATATGCAATAGATTGAAATGGTCTATCAGATAAGAAGTTGCTTTGTATTTTCCATCACTCAACCAATATTGCTAAGATAGATAAATATGGTGTGAATACAATTTTAGTGTATTCATCTATCGATCAACTGTACATGTAGTATAAATTGGATATTTGTGGTCATATGTGGGTAATTGAATAGTAGTGAAGTTCATATTTTAAGTCGTTAGTTCAAAGGTAGTTCAATGGTAGGTGTTCCATTCCTCATATTTGGGAACAATAGTTTATGTTTTATAGGTTTATTAGAAATATCATCCATCAATATGGAGAAGCATCTTTTGGGTTTCTCCTAATCTACATTCAAGGATGTTATTTCCGAGTGTGAGGGGTATTCCTTCGATATTTTCCTACAAATTATTCCTTCGATAAAATTCAATATAAGTTAAAAAATACTTATGGAAACCCATGCAACCAATATTTCATGAGGATGAGAGTGGGCTATAAGTTGTTTGTAACATGTAACCTATGCAAACAATTTCATGAGGATGAGAGAAAGTGCAGTTCATGGGAAAATTTGGAGCGTATTCTATGGAGTAACTTCACCCATTTCATTATAATATTCTTATCAAGTAGAAGGGCATGCTTGTCCCCAAGATGATTAGATGCATTACCAAAAAAAGAAGTCAAACCAAATAGGATTTGAGCATGTCTTGCATCAACATAAGCATGCATTAAATAAATATATCATACGATGAATGATGTGGCATACATAATAGTTAATTGTCAAAAAGGATTCAACAAAAGCTCCAACAGCTTCAACTCAAGCTAAATAAGCACCTACCTAACAAGAAAATACTAAAAATTTATTTTCGTTTAACAAGTGTATTCTAGAATCCAGTGGCAATTTATTAACATCTTGGTTTGTTGAAAAGTATTAATGTCAAATTCAAAAACTATTTATGGACAAGAATTTCTCATAATCATCATTTCAAAGTAAGAGGAATTCACCCTCAGCGGATGATGAAGGACTAGAAGTTAAAACATCACTTTAGAAAAATGGTATAGTTCTTTCTAAAACATTTATTGGCTATGTTCCCAAGCAAATCGCTAACCATTTATGAAGCAATGCCTCATTAACAGGACCACATTCCCGAATAGTAGCAAGCTAAAAATTTCCAAAAAAATCAAATTCTCACAAGTTAGCATCCATGGCTAGCACGCACGCACGTGCGCACACATACACACACACATATGGAACCCTAACTTGTAAATTTACTTACCATGGATAACATCTATATATATGTGGAACCCTAACTTATAAATCTACTTACAATAATGTAATATGAAAGTGTGTAAGGAAACATTTTTCTAAGAGAGGTGGTATGTTATGATCCTTCATAATAATGTAATGTATTTCCATTATTATATTTGTGTTGATAGTTTTTTTACAACCTAGTATTTGGTTATGGGTAACACTCGCATTAGTGGATGATCTAATACACTATCCACCATGCATGAGACATGTTAGTGTATTAGCTTATCTTACAGAGGGAAAAATTTCAAACGTTGTCTACATGTGAAACAAGTAATTTCTGCATCTATAAAGCCCCAACTAGTGTATTGTTGATTGTGAGATTGTGTTGATTGGGAGATTGAGATGGCTACACTACCATGTTAAATTACAAATAAAAATAAAAATCATTTTCAAAGATTATTTTGATCTCTCTCCTCACAAAACAAAACAAGAGTGAAGTGGGGTGATAATCAATAATGTGAAGTATGAAAAAATAACAATCATTTATATTAAAGCCCACTTTTACAAAGTAAAAAAGATTTTAATTTTCATTATAAATTAAAAAATATCCATTTTAAAAGTTTAATTTAGATAATATATCGGTGCATGAGAGTTATATTCATAAGGTTTGATTTTTATTAAAAAAGGATATATATATATATATATATATATATATATATCATAGGCTATCGTTTAACTAAATCATGGATATATTAGAATATATGTGAAGTCCATTTCGTTATTGCATTTATTTCTATGTATTTGGAATGGTTATTTCCTCCTAATTTTATGCTTAAGAATCAACTATTTAAAAAAAACTAGTGAGATGTATAACAAAGTTGGAAGCATATGGTTGAGAGTATAACAACTAGTGAGTTAAAAAAACGAGGTTAAATGTTTACACCGAAGGTGTTTTTAAGGGGCAGGTTACGCTGAAGCCTTCGTCGTCTGTCAAGCTCCTATCAGAAACTGCCCCGTGTCAAATTTTTATCTAAGCTTTTATTTGTGCTTGAGTTAGTTTCACATTATTCCGCTGACCACCATCCACCGCCTAACTGTGATTTTCCATATCTTCGTCGCCATGGAATCTTGCATAATACACCAGGTTGCAACCTCTCTGACTGGAGTTGAGAAGTAATTCGTTTCCAATCTCTGATATGTTTTCCGATTCTATAGAGGCTGAGGCAATTAGGGCAGCAACCAAGGCAATTTTTGTGTTGCTGGTGTTGCTAGTAATCGTTGAGTCGCGAAACTCTCTATGGCGGTGCCAGCCCTATCCAGCAAATAGCCCGAGTTTCATTGCGCAATTCCTCGCATTTATCTTGTACGTGTTTAATGCTTGCTGAGCTGTCCCAATTTTCCCTTGCACGTGAGTCTTCCATCTACTTGTGCCATTCATCTTGTATTTCGGTGCACTACTTCCAAACATTTCGACACATTCATCTCGAAAGTTACATTCTCTGAAACATGAGAATCTTTTTTCATTTCAATCTCCTCTTCAGTTTGCAGTTCCTCACATTTATCTCGTACCTGTTTAGTGCCTGTCGAGCTGTCACAGTTTACCCTTGCAGGGGAATCTTCCATCTCCTTGTGCTGTTCATCTTGTGTTCTAGTGCATATCAATGCCAATGGGACTACTTTCAAAGATTTTGACACATTCATCTCTAAAGTTTCATTCTCTGAAACAGGAGAAGCTTTTTTCATTTCAGTCACCTCTTCGACTTGCAGTTCCCCGCATTCATCTTGTACTTTTAGTATGCTTGTCTCACACCTGTCCCTTGCAGGGGAGTCTTCCATCTCCTTACGTTGTTTAACTTGTGTTCCGGTGCATATGGATGGCAACGGGACTACTTCCAAACATTTTCTCACATTCATCTCTAGAGTTACATTCTCTGAAAGAAGACAAGCTTTATTAATTTTCCAGTGTATATGGATGGCAACGGGACTACTTCCAAACATTTTGTCACATTCATCTCTACAGTTACATTCTCTGAAAGATGACAAGCTTTATTAATTTCACTCTTCTCTTGTTGGGACAGTGCTCTGCTACCTCTGCCAAATTTCCTGATATATATCGAAGAGCTGCGCACAGTTACCAAGATGAATTATGTCCTTTCTGCAGGGGATTTCTCTCAGATTTTTTTTTCTCATTTTCATGAACTTCTTAGAAACCTGATTAACTATGCATTCGTTATTTATCTTGGTTTGAATCTGTCTGTGCACTTGCTCCCATAAATTCAAACGCTTGCCCCATTCATCGTCGTGTTATCCCTCCAAATGCATCTGCATTTTGAGCGGTTATGACACTATTTACAACAGCCATGTACCCTGCCTTCAGTCAATTGGATTCACCAGCTTTACGCATTGGGCCATGCACGCACTGTTTGGCAGATTTTTTTTGAATCCTTTTTTAAACCAGACGTGGCAATCATGATGCTGGGCAAAGAGTTTTCATTCTTCAGGGGTACGTACTATGGATGAGAAACACAGTAATTTTCGTTAGGTTGCTGCAGAAGTTGAGGATGATAAGCACAGCCATTCAAACCATATAGGCATTGTTACCATGTTCCATATCGTTCCTCAAACAGCACAGCTCCCTTTTGGTATTCAATTAAGCGTGCATCGGCTTACATAATAGTTCTATCCTCATACTCAACATATGCAAAGTATACTCCCCAATATAAGTGGCTTGAGCAGGAGTTTCCAAAAGTTAACAGAAAAGAGACTCCATGTTGATTGTGCTTATGCACAGCCCATGGTACAATAGTAACAACTACCATTTCATGGAAGGAGAGTCTATGCGAGTTTACAAAATACAAGGTTGACATTGTCTTCGCTGGTCATGTTCATGCTTATGAGAGATCTAAACGTGTATCAAATGTTGCCTACAACATAGTAAATGGAGAGTGTACACCTGTGTTTGACCTATCTTCACTTGTTTACATTACTATTGGTGGAGGAAATCTGGAAGGCCTTGCTGCCAACTTTACTGAGCCACAGCCCCAGTATTCAGCATTCCGCGAAGCTAGCTTTGGGCATGCAATCCTTGAAAATAAAAAACACGACACATGCTTACTACCACTGGCATCGTAATCAAGATGGAGATGTTGTTCCTATATTTGCCAGAATGATTATGCCATGGGACTCAACAGCTATGAAATTGCCATTGACTGTTGGCGTGAGATTTGCCAAGAGATCAGTGCGAGTCATTTTTGCGGGGAGCAGCGTACCTTCACCGAGTACAAGTCGTGAAGTGATCCTGGAAGCTCACCAAAGAAGGGCTCGTAGTCTTTTATGAAACCTCGTGACTGTTACAAGAAAATTGGCGTCCTTCTGGTGAACCGCACCTCTTTATGAGGAACTTGGGGACCCATATTTTTACAGTCGGTGAAGAGCATCATCGCCATCGCATCATTCAGATTGATTGCAATTGACAGTGCACACCAGTTTCTAAGTTATATCTCCGAGTTGAAATTGCATCCGCCATAATTCCGAGCTGCGTATGAATCGAGGGGATAGCAGAAGGTCGCACATTCATTTCTTTTGGCGTTTCCTTTATGGAGCTGACAGAGCATTCCTACGGTGGATTACGCCGAGTTCAATAATGAATTCCCCGTGTTCTACAAGACAGAAGAACTCGATATTATGAGCTGTGGGTGAAACCGGTCTTCGTTCGGTAACGTGGCAGCCAAATCTCAGTTATCTGGTAAATTGGCTGCTAATTACGATCCGTGCCTGGGATGATTACGATCGTGGGGTATCTTGACATAGATCCAATCACGTTTTTCTAGGCATTGACAGTCGATTCTCATTTATGAACGATTTCAGTCTAGTATCAACTGGCCGTGGTTTGAAGATAATGTCGAAAGCATGGTTTTTCTTGGAGCAACTCCTTGTCTGGGTTATGAGCAATCCACAAAAGCGTGGCAGCCGAAGAATTGTCTATCGCTGGCAGCCGAGGAGAGCATCCATCATCGGTTGAATCAAGATTGGTCTGATTGATAATCAATTCGATTTGCTCGAGAAAGCCTTGATGACATCGTGGAAATACCTACTCGAATTCTTGAAGAATCTTTGATCGCCGGTCATTTGTATTGAAATCTGCTATCGGCACTTTCTTGGCACTATGGGTTGATTTTTATTCTTTCACTTTAGGAATAAAATACTTTTTGGGAAGGTCAATGAACTAAAGTGTTATTTACACTTTAGTCTTGGGGTAGTTACTTTAATAAATCAGAGTTGGTCAAGATCTTGATTGGATAGAAAAGAAGATCTTGATTGGATAGTTATTTTTCACTTTTTTCTCTTTAATTATTTTATATTTTCACCTTTTGAGAAGTATAAGAGTGGCCTTTTGGTCCTATAAAGAGGTCAGCCTTCTCCTTTGTACAGATGGAAAGTTTTTGGGCTGGGATGATTTTTCCCCAGAGTTAATAAAGAAATTCATTGTTGAGCTTTTTGGACATGTTGGGTTTTTCAGTGGTAATCTTGTGTTTTCTTAAGTTGTAGACTAAGCCGGCATAAAAGGCTAACAATCTAGCACGTTGGGCAAGCATTTGCGGCTGCCAAGTTGCTTGTCACCGTTATGTTCTTGGAGGTCTAGGAGTAATGGAAAGTAGTCAGTTATACTACCATTCTCCTGGCCTTTGATTATGGAGCGGACCAGCCTAATCTCCCTTCTGCAAAACGCAAAGCCTTTCTGATTCCCCTTCTGACTCCATTCACCCTTCTGATACTGGCACTGGCCTTTCCCTCTAGGACTGATCCTCCCTTCCCTTCCTGCCCATCAATCCGACTTATTTTCCTTTCTGCTACCCGAGTTTCTCTAAGGCAACCTCTTCAGATCACCCTGCCCTCAGCTGCACCTGCCTTAGAGATCCGAACTTAGGGAAACCCCCCTAGAGCTGGAGAAGAGCCAGCCTGAAGCGAGGAGAGAGAAGGTGTGGTGACATTAGCCTTTCTCTCGAGAAGTTGTAGTCGGGCCGACGTGCCCGCGGCTTAGGCTTTCGACACCCGCGTGCCAGTTTCGGGCAACAACACGTCCCATCCTAGCTTCACATCAAATTGCCCACTTTTTATAGTATCTAAAGCAGCCAAGGTAATGACAACTTCATAGATGTTAATATATATGTCAGCCAAATTGAGGATGTTGGCGGTTTGGATAAGCTTGAGGGCTTGCAATCTCATATAAATAGACGGATCTTTAAAAAACGATTAAGATCCTTGTCAATTATTTAGCCAAGGATGAAGAGAATGAAATGCTAGAAACATCTCATGTAGATTAGCAGCCAGAAGTTCCACATGGTAGTTTTAATATCATGTAGAAACGGGCAGGGACAGTTGTAGGAAATGTCTGTATATCATAAGAAACTTTGTACACAGATTTTTTTAGCTCCTAAGGATATCTGTTGTTTTTCATTTCATGTAGAAAGAGCGTAATCTTCTTGTGTATTGAATTGGGGTAATCTTCTTATTATTCCCTGCAAGCAGGGAATAATGTAATCGATATGGTTTGGGTAGTTTTGCAGATGATTTTTCATTTTTTATGATAAAGTTTTTATTATAATATCTAAGGTTTTAGGGGTCAACCTCTTATTGTTGAAAAACACCCTACTCTGACATTCTGACAACCCTGCCATGAATTATTCTGACATGTTGTTGGACGTGACAGTTCTTGGAGGCTACTCCACCTGCTCGCCAGGACAAGAGTTTGTCCTTCAATTTTTCCACCTGTGTGTTTCATGCAAGGTTCTTTAGGCTATTTAATATAGGGAGTCAGAGTTAGATATTCATGGCACAAAGTTGTTTCAGGTTTTGTTAGTTGTAACAGTGAACCTCTATTGTTGTCTCTATTGACTTTTCTGGTGATTGTTTATTCTCTAATTATCTGTAAAACTATGCTGACCATGGATTGTGTTTAGGAATTTTTATTGTTTATTCTCGAAGTATTTATAAACTATGATGACCATGGATTGTGGATTGTGAGTGAACGAATTGGTTTGAATGCAGACTATTCGGTAGGCAGGAGTTATAATGTGGAGAAAGGATGGTTAACTTCTACTACCCACTGGGATAGAGGTCAAAGGGGTGGTGCTTTCACCGATTAAGGCATTAGTCGATTGTGGCATTCGTTACATTCTCCAAGAAACTGATCCTCGCGGGAGCTGGTATGTCAACAGACATACCGACCACCATGCAAGGATTTGCCATTTCATTTGTTCAGTTGTGCAATATTCCTAGTTTGTTTTATATATGGTTAAATGGAAAATCAAATGGTGTTTAGCTGTGAAATACCCGTGTTTTTTTGTATACGGTTAAATGGAAAATCGAATGGTGTTTGTTTTATATAAGGTTTAAATTTTAACTCATAATATTTGAACTTGATTGAATTAATGTGGTTATTAGCTGTGCATATTTGGCACTTATTTGTCTGTTAGATGGGTTAATCCCAATAGGCCATCACTGGTACATTTGCAGCTTTTATTGATCAACCTGAGTCTAATGGCCTCTCAAATATCTAGATCTATTACAACAAAATAATCGAAGTTATGTATCAAGAAAACAAGTGATCAGTCCTGGCTTTATTTTCTCCATCGATATTGTATTTTATGGAAATTTGGACTGCTTGGGTTGTTAGCTTGTTAATAATATGATATCCTTGGATATTGTGAATCATGACAATTCAGAATGACGCTAGTTTCTTAGTAAGTTATGGATTTAATGGCAGATAATTTTCGTAAATAGTTCCGAGACTTTATTGTGGATGACCTTCAGATTTTAGTGATTGTGGATGATTTTTAGATTTTAGAGATTTTAGAATGGTTGAAAGACTTGCGTCTAAAAGTACCGAGTTATGATTCATTCAGAAGCTAGGTTAGGTTAAAAATAAGATATAAGAAAATTAATGGCTAGTAGAGTGATACCTGATAGTAAGATTACGCTTATCAGACAATGGTAAAAGGAGAAAATTAAGAGTTGAGTGGCATAGCATTAATACAGCCTGAGTCGAATATGTGTTGTTGGATTTGAGTTAATCCCACACATCATTTAATGTTGTGCGGTTCTGTGCTTATTGATCGCCTAATTAATACGGGTACATGTATAAGATATTTTACTTGAAAGCGTTTTCTAAGAGGTGAAGCAGACTTTGCATGCCCTGGTTGAGCGAGACAATGCCTGTGTAAAATGTACGGAGTTATGTTTCAGTCACAAGCTAGGTTATCTTAAAAATAAGATATAAAAAAATAATGGCCAAAAAGGATTTTTCATGCTTAGCCCAAGAGTTGGGTAACTTCACAAATATTAAAAAAATTACCATAGCCAAAAGGCATCTTCATTCAGCCATGAAGATCATGAATAGGATACGGTGGTTTTTGGATTTATGAGCCCTTGGCACCTACACTGCCAGATTTTTCTGGCAGAATGAACCAAGGCGATAACTCATATATTCCAACGAAATGGCTGAATTTGACATCAAATTCGAATTATTTTGGAGATTTCACGGGGTAATGTGAGAAAGAACGAATCGATTCTTCAAACAGGCTGACAATGTGATGTCTATCCCCACACAATCTCACAGCAGCACAATCTCACAGCAAAATATTTGCTTTTTACTTTTAAACCTCTTCCCCCATTCTCCCTTTAAAAAAATAAAATGGTTCATTCATTAAACCTAGATATTTCAATCCTACATATTATCTGGTTCTCAAAGTAAGGAATCTATCGGTCGTTGCATTTTTTTCATCCACCCCCTTATTGTGGATTTCTACTTTTTCATTTTTCCCTTGTCTGACTCCTCTGTAAGCCCACACCTACTCGCCTGACAACCTGCTCACACTGACGATGCCTGCGAGGGATTTGGTACGCAGTCGGTCACTATGACGTCTTTGGTAGCAGATATCTAGGTGTATTGAGTCGATGTGTATGCAACACTCCACTTGGATGGAATTTGAGAACAAGTTTAAAGGTGCATGCACATCCACTGTGAGCATTATATAACCAGGTGAAACTTAACCACCAAAAGCAGGGCAGAGCATGATTGAAGACATTATATAACCAGGTGAAGCTTAACCACCAAAAACTATGAGCATTATATAACCAGGTGAAACTTAACCACCAAAAGCAGGGCAGAGCATGATTGAAGACATTATATAACCAGGTGAAGCTTAACCACCAAAAACAGGGCAGATCATGATTGAGGTTAGATGTCAATTAAACAAAAAATAAAGGTTGCTTGATCAAAGGAATCTATAAAGACAACACTCTTTTCAGTAACAGAGCCAATTTCATTTTGAAAGTCATACTTTGACGCCCAGTAGGATCTCTTCTTCAATGGTTTAGCTTGGCAGGTTTTGAAACACAAAACCCACTTAGATATGTTGAATCACCTCTCTTGTGCAAATTTTGCTTCTATTATGCATGTCCATTTTGTTCTAGATAATAGCAATCATGGTTAATAAGTCTAGATTTTTTATTTTTATTTTCATCAGAATGTGCTCAAAATGTACAGACTCCTCTCAACACGCTACTGCTTCAGTCACCGAAATCACAACAATCTTTTTGTAAAGCAGCACTGGCTCTTTCATGTTGTCTCTATTCATTGCAGCCAATGGTTTTTTTCTTGTATGGTCTTCTATATTTCTTCGCAGTGCTCGTTTGGGAGTGGGAGAGGGAGAGGTACTTACAAGAGGTGTAATTATAGAAACATTTGTATCATCAAGGGTTTTTCCTCTTTTTCTTAGTGCCCGGTTGAGGAGGGAAAAGAGCATGGCCAAGGAGAACTCTAGGCGCAATTTTCTGTTGTGGTCATATCGCCTTTCCTATATCCATGCGGGCAGGCTGTGTGTTCCTCTCTCCATGTGCATAGGCCGCCTAGAGTGTTCTTCCTTAAATTTAGACACACAAGGCTGACTCCTTTGAGCTCGCCCTTTCCTTGCTAGGTGTGGCTGTATGTGAAGGGTGAGAATTATAATAAACCTTCTACAAAGAATTATATCTGGTTTCTACTTTTTTAACTAGAAACCTATTACATTGAATTATAATAAATAATTTAGAACAATTGGATACAAAATGTTTCAATTCCCACGGCTTTAGATCCAACATATATATTTGCATCTTTCCGTAGGATGTCCGTATGAAATATAGTGGATATAGTTGATTTCAGAATCTAAATCACTTCAATTTAGTTTCTACGTTCCAATAGGTCAGTACTGGGTTTTGTATTGTAAGTCATAACACGAAAATTCAGCAGGGTTAGGATCCTCCCTTGTGTGCTTTCTCTTATTGTCCAGATCTCTTGTTCATTTAGCATCGAACTGAACCTGTTTGAAAATAGAATTCTCGGTGAACGAGGCCTCCCCAGGTGTCCACTGTGCTTGTGGACTCTATGACTCTTGTAAGGTAGAAGCTAATTTCATTCCAGAAGCTACCAAATACATGGTCAATTGCCACTGTAACCTAAGTCATGCCCAAATAGTGTCCTGTAGAGATCGCATCTTCATAGTGACTACGGGGAGTGTTAGAAAGAGTGCACTCTTCCCTCCTCCAATAACTCGCGGAAACGAGGGGGGAGGGGTGGAATTTTTATGTATGCTTTTAATCCATTTGTAGCCTCTCACATAAAGGCGGGGATAATAGGATGAATATGTCCTTTTCCTTCGATAACTTGCCCCCAAAAGACTATATGCAAAATCTAAGTCCCCTGGGGTCCTCCTATCACTTAATGTGATTTCCAATAGCTGAGCTCGTAACTCGTTACTATCAATCGATATTGGTACGTTTTTTTATTAATGGATTTATCTCCCGAATATCATACTGCCTAATCATTTTGTTACAGATTCCACCCTCTTACTACGTACCGTATGGTGAATCAATCACTTCTGACGTACTTCAGAACTAATGTGCCTCCATCAGATTTAGAAAGCTATTCAAGAAGATAATCTAATCAGCATGATTTCCGATGACAATTCTTCCGATGCTTCTCCGAAAAGGCTGTTGAATTCCATCCAACCTACCCTTCGTCGAAACATCATACATTATGAAGACTCTGCTCTGCTTTAAACTTCGCATGATAACCAATATTGATAAACGCAGTTCAGTCTGGTGATAACTTGAAAATTTTATTGTGTAATTATAACCTGTTTCACTTATTATTTATCTGGTCAATGAATGTTTATATATAAAAACAGAATATCAATTACAGATAAACATAAAAAAAAAACCTTTGGATTTCTTCTAACATAAGCCATATAGTTAAATTTGTAAGAGTATTGTGCAAGAATGATCTGATATTGCCTCAATTAGAAAACCACCAAGCCACATACTCCACCCAATGATACCCTGGAACTGGATTCTGGGTTTCCACTGCTTGCATTGACCAGTGTTACTGGCAAGCTTACAGTCCAAACCCACACTACCTATAACCAATCAATCAAAATTTACAGCATGCATTATCAAAATTTACAGCATGCATTTTTTAATTGTCCAATAAATAGCATACTCTTGTTTACATTTTTGTTAAAAAATACTATAATATGTTTCTATACAATATGCTAAAACTAAAGACATATTGTGACATAAAGAAACCTGAAAGCTCCAGAAGATTGCTAGCTTCCTTAAATTAGTGCGAATCTTATCAAATCTCCCATCCTCGCCCCCATTGCAATATCCTAAGAGTCCATAATTCCAAACAAAGGATGTTGGTGAAGGGAAACAAGTATGATGGATATCCGAAAGGGAGGATGCAGAATGGCATGGAGGAAAAGATAAAAGTTAAAAGTGTGGATATATCAAGAGGTTAACATACATTGATACAAATATGTGTTTTTCTTTTTGTTGGAAATAAAATCCATCATATGTTCAATGAATGAATATTAAACAATATATCATACAGCTTGATATTAAACAATATATCATACAGCTTGACATTACTGACATTACTGGTCACAGCACGAGATATGTGTTTTTCTTTTTGTTTGAAATAAAATCCATCATATATTCAATGAATGCACATTAAACAATACATCATACAGCTTGAGATTACTTGTCACACCAGGGAAATGTGGACGAAATAGACAAAGAAAGCTGACATGTCTGCTTGGGTAGTCTTCAGGGAAATGTGGACGAAATAGACAAAGAGAGCTGACATGTCTGCTTGGGTAGCCTTTGGAAGAGATTCCAACTCTTTCCTAAAACTTCCTACCCTATCATGATACTGTATAGCTAAATCCTGACCTATAAGCCAGCAATTAACCCAAAATAACATTGTAGCATCTCCACTAAAGGTTGTCTCACCATGCTTTTTCCACAGAAAGGAGATGGTTGTTAAATGTATGGTGTCCCATATACTCTTTCCTACTTATCTAACATCCACTTATATACAAAAATGAGCACTTCTCAATGAAGAGAGGGTAACAAAAAGTGAGAAATACTTGGCTGTTATCCAGTCCAAGGATCTTTAAACTACCTTCGATCCCCACAATAGTTGTTTGACTGTTGTAGATTTCTAATGATCATTTACGAGACCAGTGTGTGATGGAGCTTGTCCTTGAATGTGTTACCCCTCTTTTAACAAGGGGTAATATGTTAAGCAGATGTGATTTGTAATCATAGCATAGACGTTTTTTTCCCAAGTTGAGATCTGTGGCTTCTTGATATATTATTTGAAGAGGTATTTTTAGCATGGTGAAATGGTCTATAAGCCTTGGATTTGCCTGGTCGAATGTATTATGTGTTGTGATATCTCTAAACCTTTATATATAATTAGAATGCTTTCTTGTATGAAGTATTATGTGTTGTGATATCTCTAAACGTTTATATATAATTAGAATGCTTTCTTGTATGAAGATATCTTTATATATAATGTTATACAACATTTTGTTTAGCCATTTTTCATTTTTCCAGCTAATTCATCTATCCCCTTGGCCTTCCTCTTTGTAAATGATCTATTACGAGTGTCAATCTCATAACTATTCCCTTATATGAATGTTTCGATTAAACTTTAGTACTTGTTTATGTACAATCTAGTCATTTGTAAGTAATCAACGGCTAACTCGACACAACTATAAACTTTCTTCCCAATATATATAAACAATTCTAACATATAACTTCATAACTTTAGTACTTGTTTATGCACAACCTAATCATTGGTAAGTAATCAACGGCTAACTCGACAAAACTATGAACTTTCCTCCCAATATATATAAACAATTCCAACATATAACTTCATCCGAGCTATTATATTATAAATAACATAAAACTTCTCAAACACCATACTCAATCATACATGTAATCATACATGTGATTATTTGCCCCTCTCCAAATCATAAGAATAACTTACCACTTCAAAATATATCCCAGGATTAATAAAAGGGTCACGATCATATAACGACATAGTGTAATTGTTGCAAGTTGAAAAATAATTGTAATAACTATGTAATTGTTGCAAGTTGAAAAATAACTATAGTAATTTGACCCATTATACTAGGATATTATGTGCACAACACTTATGTAACAATAGGATATTATGTGCCCAACATTTATATAACAATAGTTACATGCAGTTTGATATCTTTTTTCTAATTTAAAATGAACAAATAAATTATTAAAAATTTATTTAAACATAAAAATAAAATCTAAATAAATAAAATTTTATATAACAATAGGATATTATGTGCCCAACATTTATATAACAATAGTTGTATATCTTTTCTCTAATTTAAAACGAACAAATAAATTATTAAAAAATAATTTAAACAGAAAAATAAAATCTAAACAATAAATTTTTATTGATATTTCTTTTCTAATTTAAAATGAACAAATAAATTATCAAAAATTAATTTAAACATAAAAATAAAATCTAAAATTAAAAAAAAATTATTTTTATATTACTATAAAGTAATATATATATAAACACATTGAAAAGTCTGAAATAGTATATTAAATGTTAATATTTAAAAATTTTAAAAACTGTGAAGTTGCAAACTTCTTAAACTTAAATATATTTATTTTTGAAAAAATAATATAAATTAAAATAAAAATAATTTTATTTTTATATTAATATAAAGTATTTTATATTCATACTAATATATGAATATATATTAGATATTATCTAAACATCTTGAAAAAATTGCGAAGTTGCAAACTTCTTGAACTTATATAAATTAAATATAGTTATTTTTGAAAAAATAATATAAATTAGAATAAAAATAAATAAACATAAGTTTGTTTAATTGTTTGAATTGTTTTGATATCAATATTTAATATTATTAATATATGAACCATTTTTTAAAATACTAAATTATTTTAAAATATCAATTTCAAAAATGCAATCCATACATTTTCTTATTATAAAAAATTTAAATTTAAATTACAAATAAAAACTAATCAAATCATAATTAAAATTAAAATATTAATTACATCCATAATTCAAAACTTAAAATATTTAAAAGAAAAATTCAAATATATATATAATAATATTAAATTATTTATATTAATATTTTAAAATAAAATGAAATAGTGTTTATTGACCTGTAGTGTAGTAAATAATATAATATAATAATAATTTTGGAGTTTTTTTTTTGAGTTTTTATAATTAGTTAGGACTAACTTAGGAGTATTTTGGTAATTATTGAAAGTTTAACAGGGTAAGAATGTATCTTTTCTATTCCAGCAAAAAGCTTTCCCAAATGAAAAGGTTAAAATTGAAAGCTTTCCCAAATGAAGAGGTGTGAAGAGTATTTTAATATTTCATTAAACTTAAATCAAGAATGAAAAAACAACAAACAATCACCTTTAAACCATAATCTTTTATTAGAAAGAATTACCTTTCAACTACACTATTTTTTTACAACCAATTACAAACAATCAGAAAGGAAGGGAATTTATAGGTGGGCATATGGTCTCCTCCATTGAAATAAAACTAAGTTGGTTTTCTTCTCTTCTATAACTTGTTCTAGTAACTGTTACTATGGAGTGGGGGCATTTGTTGCATGTTTACTAAAGTTTTTCATATTTGTCTGAAGCATTCTTAATCATAGGGGTTGCTATTGTGAAATAGTCCAAATTTTTTACTTAATTCAGCATGAACTAAGCTTTTTTATCAGTATATAGAATTCTCAATCATAGGGGTTTCTATTGTGAAATAGTTTAAATTTTTTAATCAATTCAGCATGAACTAAGCTTCTTTATCAGTTTATCTCAAATATACCTTGTTTATGAGTCATTATATCTTTTGATTATTATTGCTCAAAGCAACTAGCTGAACTTTATGGCCACAACTACAACTACTACTTGTCATCTCTAAGCATCGTTTTGCTATTTTTTAGTGCTCTCTTTTGGGGAGCATTCCATTCCCAACTCACTTCCTAAACTCATTTGTATTTTAAATAAAATTCGCAATAATAGGGATTTATATTGTGAAATAGTCTAAAATTTTCAATCAAATCAACATGAACTAAGCTTATTTATAATATCCCAAATACTGATATTCTCTAATGTTCTATTATAGTGCTGACTTGCACACTCAACCTCATACAAATTTGCAAAATAACTGTGCATGCAAACTCACCATGCAAAATTGCCCTAAAATATAGCTGAATTAAGGTTAGGGTTTTGCAGAGAGAAATGAACACTTACCACTGATATTTTGGCTGATAATGACTCCAGAGATAGCTACATGCATAAGGATCTAGATGGGTGGTCTAATAATGCTCTTTTCCTCCAGTGTTACCGCCCCGCAGTACCATAAAAACCCTCCAGACTGAAGATGACGTTTTTGTAGGAGGAGAGGTAAACTTTTTGAGCTTGTCCATCTGTTGATGTCGGAGAGATGGCCTGGCACATGTGGAGGTTTGGCCGCCTCTAAGTGCCCTAGCGAATTGATTAGAGTTCTGCTGCTCACGCCCCCAACTGATCTGTTTGGCTGATAGCTGCTCCAGGTGAGCAAACTGATGGCTGACAATCACTGCATACCGTAGGATAGGCTTGCTGAGAAAGAGGAAGCTGACATGCGGAGGAAAGACTGGGTTTTGTGGTCCCATCGAATCCTTCTGTGTTTTCCCTGCTACTTCCAGCTGCAAACGTGGATCTGCTAATAACCCTTCGAAATGTGTTGGACCTTCGAATACTGTAGTATATGATGGATGCAATGGACAAACCTGGATGATCTATCCCAATAAGAGACTAGGGCAGATATGTCACTGTCAAACCCTCTCTAGCTAAAGACGTCGTCTCCAACCCCCACTGTCACGGTTGCACGCTATGCTGCTGCTCGAAACTCCAAAATCAATCAACAATAACAATAGATATCTCCTTTAGTCCCATAACCCTTCTTAAATAGATCCTTATGCACTTTTAGGGTTTATGCTCACTTTTGCATGCATGCAATTCTAATTTCAAGTTGTCTTTAATACTGAATAAATAAGGCCTGCATGCTCTGCATGCTTTAGGATATGAACTCTGATGGCCTTCTTTCTACACTCATGACTTAATAATACTAAATTCATGTACCTTTCTGCTCCTAGTGCTATTAGTCCCCATTTATTCCCTTATAAAAAACGGAACATTACAGTCCTCCCTCGCCAAATATTGCTTGTCCTCAAGCAATGCCAACACAAATCCATAATCAATCAAACTAAACCAACTGAATCCTGGGATGATCTCAGGGTCCCAAATTAGCCTAGTAGGTCTATAGCACCCTCTGCTCAAAGCACTGCACTGCATGATACCATCACAAAATGTCCCATAGAAGCCTCTTATAAGTAGAGTGACTAACCACGGTGAAAACGAGGTGCCATCACAAGAGACCTCCTGAAAGCATCCTCTAGCAATCACTAAACTGCCAGTCACTATAATACCAGGGTCCCAAATCAATATGAGAATTGCAGAGGTCAAAATGCATCCACCGCTACCCTGCGTAGTATCGACACCAGGAGCATCCTGTGGATTCCCAAGTAACACCATCAGTAAACACTGTATCCATACCTCATAAGGTCTCCCACCTGGATCTCAATGCAAACTTGTGCATCTTTCATCCCAAATATTTGAAGGCTCTTGTGGGACTATACCCTTGGCTAGGAATGTCTTCCCAAGAATCATCCACTCAATAGGACACCAACTCTTAATCTCTCTCCAATCCAACCCCCGAAAAGGACCTTGTCCATAAGCACCATCACAAGGAATAATCTTACCACGCTGACATTCTACCCTTATGATTTCAACTGGAATGCTCATATACTGCTGCCCAATTTCTTGATCCTGGCCAACCTGTAAAAACCATTCGCCATTATGCAGATGTGGACTGAAGCTATCACAAGCCTTGTCTATGTACTCCTGAAGAAGATTGTTTTGAAATGCAATAGTATGTTTCTTCTGCTACCCAATCAAGTAATCCAACTGCTCTTCAATACTAGAAAGCCTGACCGCTGACTCAGCACATACAACTCGAAGAGTTGTAAGCTCAACATCTCATTGTAATATGGTGTTCTGAAGTATCTTGGTCCTCTATTTCATTGCTAGAATGCTTTCTTTAACACGTTCAATCTTCTTTTGGTGACTATCATCTGGAAGCTCTATCTCATGACTGTATAAACTCTCCCTAACCTCCATGTGTGACTGCTCACTGTCTCGACTGCTGTGCTCATTGCCTTGTACCTCATGTATTTCACCTGTCATAACTGTCTGGGCCCCTGTTGTAGGTGATGAAGAGTGTACCAACTCCAACTCATCACATGGCTTGTCCACAATCCGACTAGTGAATGTGCTTGTCTCGCTAGACTCACAAGATGGCTCTAATGCTATCTCCTCATGCACATCCTCATCATGTACTATTATCCTCTGAAACTCCGAAATAAACGCATCTGCACTACCTGTCTGCTTGAGTTATGTCAGCTCTCTAAAGTGTACCTCAGGGTCCTTCTGATCAAACCGCTCAATGAGACTCTGTGTAAAATATGGGTACGATGTGAGGGTATTGTGACCTGGTGTCACTAACCTGTGGTACCACCACTCATGGGCTTCTCCATCCAAATGCAAAGTAGCCAATTTAATGGCATTTGTCTCAATCATGGGGTTGAGCTGGAAGTATGTATCCAACTTCTGCATCCAATTTCGGGCTGGGCCACCCCAGGTACCCTCAAAGGTAGGGATAGTCAGTTTCCCTACGGTGCGTTGTAACTCATAGTTATGGGTGAATTGCCTATTGTAAGCTCTGGGTTTGTTCTTACTTTTAAAGTGGAAAAAGTCAGTGAAGGTCATGGCTGAATGGAAGTCATCTCCTAAATCTCTATACTCTCTCAGATATGCACTCATGGATTCTTCTGGTTCTACTTGTGCTAGAGGCACCGCAGCTCAACTATCTAAGATTTGAGGCATGGTAGGTTGAGAAGGCTTGTTGTATATATGGGGATGGCTCTGCATGTTGGTATGTAAGTGCTCCCCACTACTACTAGTGGATACCCTATCACTATTGGGAAACAAGGGGCTGTGTGGGGTGGGCCCATTTTTCTCTGTCATTTGCCTGAAGGTACTCATCATTTCTTTTTGTCCAATAGTGAGTTCTTTTATGGCTGATACGAGACTATTGAAAGTTGTTTTATCATCACCGACCATTGTTTCTTTTCCCTTTCCGAACTTATACTCTTTGACCCCCAACTCTATGTCCTCTAACTCCTCGTCTCCTCTATCACTGTTTCTAAACCTTTGTCTCTGGTAAGTAATGTTGTATGGGTCTTCTGAATTCATTTACACTTTTGCATGCCCACAGATGGCCAGGAACATGCTCTGATACCACTATAATATCCCAAATACTGATATTCTCTAATGTTCTATGATAGTGCTGGCTCGCACACTCAACCTCATACAAATTTGCAAAAAAACTGTGCATGCAAAAATGCCCTAAAATATAGCTGAATTAGGGTTAGGGTTTTGCAAAGAGAAATTAACACTTACCACTGATATTCTAGCTGATAATGACTCCAGAGATAGCTACATGCATAAGGATCTGGATGGGTGGTCTAATAGTGTTATTTTCCTCTGGTGTTACCACCCCGCAGTACCGTAAAAACCCTCTAGACTAAAGGTGACGTTTTTGTAGGAGGAGAGGTCCGTTCGGGCTGAAACTTTTTAAGCTTGTCCATCTATTGATGCTGAAGAGATGGCCTGGCACATGCGGAGGTTTGGCTACCTCTAAGTGCCCTAGTGAATTGATTAGCAGTTCTGTTGCTCACGCCCCCAACTGATCTGTTTGGATGATAGCTGCTCTAGGTGAGCAAACTGATGGCTGGCAATCACTGCATACCGTAGGATAGGCCTTTTGAGAAAGAGGAAGCTGACATGCAGAGGAAAGACTGGGTTTTGTGGTCCCAACGAATCCTTCTGTGTTTTCCTTGCTACTTCCGGTTGCAAACATGGATCTACTAATAACCCTTCGAAATGTGCTAGACCTCCAAATATTGTAGTATATGATGGATGCAGTGGATAAACCTGGATGATCTATCCCAATGAGAGACTAGGGCAGATATCTCACTGCCGAACCCTCACTAGCTGAAGACACCGTCTCCAACCCCCACTGCCACGATTGCACGTTGTGTTGCTGCTCGAACCTCCAAAATCAATCAACAATAACAATAGATATCTCGTTTAGTCCCACAACCCTTCTTAAATAGATCCTTATGCACTTTTAGGGTTTATGCTCACTTTTGCATGCATGCAATTCTAATTTCAAGTTGACTTTAATACTGAATAAATAAGGCATGCATGATCCGCATGCTTTAGGATATGAACTCTGATGGCCTTCTTTCTATACTGATGACTTAATAATACTGAATTCATGTACCTTTCTGCTCCTAGTGCTATTAGTCCTCGGTTATTCCCTTATAAAAAACAGAACATTACACGTTTGGGGGGCATTCCATTCTCAACCCACTTCCTAAACTCATTTGTATTTTAAATAGAATTCCCAATCATAGCGGTTTCTATTGTGAAATAGTCTAAAATTTTCAATCAATTCAGCATGAACTAAGCTTCTTTATCACTATATAGAATTCCCAATCATAGGGGTTCCTATTGTGAAATAGTCTAAAATTTTCAATCAATTCAGCATGAACTAAGCTTCTTTATCGGTATATCTCAAATATACGTTGTTTATAAGGCATTATATCTTATGATTATTATTGTTCAAGGAATTATATCTTCTGATTATTATTGCTCAAAGCAACTAGTTGAACTTTATGGCTACAACTACAACTACTACTTATCAGCTATGAGCATCTTTTTGGTATTTTTTAGTGCTCTCTTTTGGCAGGCATTCCATTCTCAACTCACTTTCTAAACTAATTTGTATTTTAAATAGAATTCCCAATCATAGGGGTTGCTATTGTGAAATAGTCTAAAATTTTCAATCAATTCAACCTGAACTAAGCTTCTTTATCAGTATATAGAATTCCCAATCATAGGGGTTGCTATTGTGAAATAGTCTAAAATTTTCAATCAATTCAACATAAACTAATCTTCTTTCTCATTATATCTCAAATATACCTTGTTTACAATGCATTGTATCTTTTGATTATAGCTAAACTAGCTGAACTTTATGGCTACAACTACTACTTGTCAGCTATGAGCATCTTTTTGGTATTTTTTAGTGCTCTCTTTTGGGGGCATTCCATTCTCAACTCACTTCCTATACTTATTATATGATAAAAGTATTTTTCCTTTTAATAAACTCTTGTTTCTATAAGTGCTAAGTACAACCAGAAATCTAAAGGATTCCTTTCAAAGACAAGGAAGTTCCTAGATTGATCCATCCCTACTAAATTTGACTCTTCCTAAATCTATACATTCATTCTTCAAGAGAAGCAAACATTGATGTGGAGGTAGGCACACAAGATGCACATGTCATCGTTTCTCCAAGAGATTGTCTGGTACACATGTCTCGATAAATTGAATTGGGTCATGAAAAATTAAAACTACCACAACAATTAGTGCCCCTCCCCATCTAAACTCACAATTTGAATAACTTACAAGATAGATAGACTACAATAGACATAAGAAGTCATAAATCTTCTATTTGTCCCTTATTTTCTCAAAGTAAATTCAAGTCATAAGGTAAGTCACTTTCACATTCAATGTTTTACTATATACCTAAAATCTATGGATAATGAATGCATGGTATTTGAAATGTATGAATAATGAATAATATTTAAAAAATCGCTTAAAATAGAAAATTGAAACATATGCAATCGGTGTCAAAATTTAAACCTAAATACAACATGTTGCATTGAGTGGGCTAACAAGCTTATACCATTTTGCTTTCACAATTTCAACCCTAAATGCGGGGAATATGTAGCTTTGCTGCTAACTCTTGTTTATGGTAGGAAATTTGTGTATATTGTAAGAAAATGTGCATAAGCTTTTGAACTTTTTCAATACATTTCTTGGAATCATATCTATTGAATTTTTGGTATACCTTTTTCACATTTTATTGCTTCAAAGTGTGGTTTTGCAAGATTGTTTCTTGGTTAAGTGTCTTCTGCACTTGGTTCTTTATAACTGCTTTCCACCTAAAAGTAGATGTCAAGTTTGATAAAAAAAATTGGTGTGGGAAAATTTTGCTCCAAGAACCATTTTCAAAAATTTGTGTGGTTGGCTCGTCTTGCATGCTTGGTTCCTGCCTCTTGGCTTCGTTTGCAAGAGTTCATAGGCTCTGGTTTTGTTGGAGGTTTTGAAATTTGCTCCAAGAATTGAAGCTCATAGGGAGGGGTATTCAATTTTTGCGCTTCAAGAAGCTTTGGGAGGCCGTTTTTGTTCAGGAATCAATTCTGGATGCAAAGGTCTTGTGAATTCTTGAGAACGCAAAGCTTGAGAATTCTTGCTCTGGCAAAGTGTTGGTTCGTGATTGGCTATAGATCTGGAAAAGAGTCTTCTACTTTTTTTGAATTTGCAACTGCTTGACCGTGGCTTTGAAGTAAATCTTCTGTGGTTGTCGATTCTCCTTTGTTGTGGAAGGATTCATCTCTAGATTGGGGCCAAGATTTGTTCCTTTTTTAAGGTGTTCTCGTCCATTGCAAGGATTGCTAGGTAGCTTGAGGGATTTCTCTGGCTCGTTGGGTGCACAGCTGATTGTTGGTGGCTCCAGCTGTCTGTTCTTGAGCCTGCTCGTTGGATGACCCTCTGGAGGTTTTCAATTGAGTAGTGCCTGTATGGATTGCCTGTTGAGTGGTGTTACCAGAGGATTCTTAGCTTTGTTTTGGTTTGGAGTTTGGATGTAAAAGGAGGGTTGGTTTGAGTTTCTTTGGGAGTTTTGCAGTTGTTTCCTGGTTCTCTGCTAAATGGATCCTGGAGGGGTTCCTCCGCTCTCTCTCTCGCCCGATCTGGAAGCTTTCAAAAGGCTGATTGCATCCAGCAGTAAGAGAAAGGGGGGGGGTGCATCTAATAAGTTTGTAAAGAAGGTAGACATTCCTTTGGTTGAGCTATCTGCTGAAAGGATTTGTTGCTCTACGTTAAATCTTGCTAAGAGGGGGGCTCATTGGTCAATTCACTGGCCTATGGCCCTCCCCAAGGCAATTGAAGGATGGGTGCAAAGGAATTGGAAGCCTCTTGTCTCAGAGGATATTCATAGCCACTTTGTCGGTTGAGGACAGAGATTTGATTTTCCAGAACGGCCCATACTTCATGGGTCCTCAAGGTCTTTATTTGAATAAATGGACTCCTGATTTTGACCCTTCCCAGGACGTTCCATCCGCAGTTCCTGTATGGGTAAGATTACCCTTCCTTCCTCTACATTGTTGGAATACTGAATCATTGGTTATTATTGGGAATAAGCTCGGCAAGTACATAGACCAGGCTGAAAGGAAAGATCAATTTTCCTGTGCTAGGATTTGTGTAGAAGTGGATCTGGAGATTCGTCTGCCCAAAGCAATTCAGTTAACTGTAGCAGACTGGTCTTACACCCAGGAGCTGGACTATGAGCAAATTCCGTTTAAGTGTAGATTTTGTCACGGCTATGGCCATTTTGCTAGAAATTGCAACAAAAAATCTCAAGAGGCAAATGTTAAAGAGAAAGAAGATCAATGGACTCAAGTCCAAAAAAAAGGAAAATCAGTGGAGGGATTTAAAAAGAAAGGAAAATCAGTAATTGGTGACTTTGTGGCTGGGACAACTTCTAATTCTCAGGCTGGCAATATCCTCAAAGATGATCATAACTCTTTTGTTGTCTTAAATTCCACTGAACCTATTCTTGAAGAAGGCAAATTGAGTAATATGGGAGTGATCAAGCCTGTCTTAGAAGATATATCTGTTCTTAAGGATTTATCTAGTCCTTCCGCTCTTCCCCCTGAAGGTGGCTCCCTTCCCTCTTCTCCTATCAATTCCTGCTCTCCTCCTTCATATGTTGAAATTGCTTGGAAGAAAAATGATGTTAGTCCTGACTCTTCAGAATATTATTCCTTTGAGCAAAAAAAACAATTGGTAGGAAGTCTAAAAAGGACATAAGGGAAGAAGAGGCTGAAAGGCTCAACACTCAAGGCAATTAGGAAACTATTGAAATTTCTTATGGGAGAAATAAGAGAAACAGGCCTCCTAAGGGAGTAATTACTCCCTCTTCTTTGGGTAAGTAATGCTTATAACTTATTGGAATTGTAGGGGATTGGGGCACTCTAGTAAAGCTGAAGCTATAAAAAATTTAATAAAATTGGCTCCTCCTGATCTCTTATTACTCCAAGAGACTAAAATAGAGGAGGACGCTCTCCTTCTCATCAGCAAAAACAAGTGGAATATGACTTCTGGCAAGGCAGTCAGCGCTAGAGGTTCTTGTGGGGGGCTTGCCACAGTATGGGGAAAAGATAATTTTCAACTTCTAAATGAGTTTGTAACCCAGCATTGGATCTTTACAGAGCTTGTTCATATTAACAGTAAGTTAACTATTGCCCTATTTCACCTATATGTTCCTGTTAATTACAGTGAAAAAAAAGACTGCTGGCAGTCAATTTTCGATTTCCTTGAGCTCCATACTCCAGCAAACATTATTATCGATGGTGATCTCAATTTGAATTTAGCTCCATGTGAGAAGAAAGGAGGAGCGTGTGGTAAAGACTTCATGCAAGATGTTGTGGAAAATATGATTCATGACTGGGATTTGGTCGATTTAAAGCCTAAGGTGGGCCAGTTCACGTGGTCAAATCAGCGAGTGGGGGCAGCGAGTATTTTTTCCAGGTTAGACAAGTTCTTAGTGCAGGGTCCCTTGTTGGACAACAAATGGTTGATTTCATCTAAAATCCTCCCCAAGTTGGCATCAGGCCATCATCCGATTTCCTTGCAATTTGAAATTGAAGATGAGCTCGGCCCAATTCCTTTTAGGTTCTATCCTCTATGGATAGAACCTGAAGGGTTTATGAATACGGTCTGTCAGGCGTGGTCCAATTTTGTGGTTGGATCTCCTAGTTTTGTCTGGGAACAAAAATTGAAACAGACTAAGTGTGCTTTGAAGAATTGGATTAAACTGCCCCTTCTAACTCCTTTGAGTGTAAGGAAGGATAGAGTTGCAGAGCTCTCTGTTTTGCAAGTTGAATTGGAAAATAGAGAAGTTACCTCCTCTCATATTGCTCTACACCAGATTGCTCAGCTTAAAACTAATATTTCCTTCAGGCAGGAGGAGGAGTATCTCAGATTGAAGTCAAGAATTCTTTGGCTGAAGGCTGGGGATAAGAACTCCTCTTATTTTCACCATCAATGCAGGGCCAGGCTTTCCAGAAATCACATCTCGGAAATCATTGATGATGAAGGGGTCATCATTAAAGGACAAGAACTTCTTAAGCAATCAGCTAGTAGGCATTTTCAAAAGTTATTTAAAGATGATGATTGTTCCTATGAGGATGTGTCTTCTGACTTTCTGCTCAATGTTCCATCTCTAGTCAGCATTGAGGGTAACTACGATTTAATGAATCCTTTCTTTGAGCAGGAAATTGTTGAAGTTATTTGGGCCATGGAGTCAGATAAAGCTCCAGGGCCAGATGGTTTTTCGATTCATTTTTATAAAGTTTACTGGCCTATAATCAAGTCTGACTTGCTAAGAATGATCATTGCCTTCCAGAAAAAAGCTAAAATGGGTGGGTGCACAAACTCTACGTTTCTTGCCCTCATCCCTAAAGAGGTCAACCCTTCTTCTTTTGATAGGTTCAGACCAATTTCTCTGTGTAACGTTTCTTATAAGATAATAGCCAAACTTTTAGCAAACAGACTAAGGCCTTTTCTTGGAAAGTTGATCTCTCCTCTTCAAGGGGGTTTTGTAAAAGGCAGACATATAGTGGATAACGTCATACAAGTTCAAGAAGCTTTACACTCTAGTTTCATTCGGAAAGAGAAAGGCATGATAATAAAGCTGGATATGAAAAATGCTTTCGATCGAGTCAAGCTTCCTTTCCTTTATGAAGTCTTGCATTCTTTTGGCTTATGTTCATAATTTATTTCCCTGATTAAAGCTTGTACTGATAAGCCTTGGATCGCCCCTTTGGTAAATGGTAGACCCGCTAATTTCTTTAAAGCCACTAGAGGCCTTCATCAAGGTTGTCCGTTGTCCCCCTTCTTGTACATCCTGATGGCTGAAACTCTTAGCAGAAAATTATTAGCCGAAAAGAATGTTGGATATATTATAGGCATTAAGATTGCCAGGGTATTGATCCAAGCAATCATGCTCTTTTTGCGGACGATTCTCTTCTCTTGGGAGGGACCTCTATGGCAATTGCTAGGGCCTTTAAAGATATTCTTAATAATTTTTGTTTAAGCTCAGGTGCATTGATTAATAAAAACAAAAGTGTAGTATACGGTTGGAATATTGATTATCTCGCTCTACTCCAGATTTCAGATCTCTTTGGCTTCCCTGGTTTTGTCAAGTGGGAAAAAATCAAGTATTTAGGTCTCCCATTAACTCTTGGCTCGGCTCCTCCTTCTCTATGGATTGAAGTGTTGGCCAAATTTAAGGCTAAAATAGCCTTGTGGGGGGGACAATGGCTTTCAAAAGATGGGAAACTGATCTTGATTAAATCCGTTCTTTCAGCGCTTCCAGTTTTTCAGTCAACTTTGCTTCTTGCTCCCAGAGCTGTCTCTGCTCAGCTTTCTAAACTAATGAGATATTTTCTATGGAATGGAGGGAAAGGCGGCCAAAAAAAGATGCATTTGGTGAGATGGGAGGTCCTCTTGCGCCCCTTTTCAAAGGGTGGTCTTCAAATACGTGATCTTGGTCTTGCTAATTTGGCAATGGTAGGTAAGTTGGTTTGGTGGCTTTTTTATGATCCCAAGCACCCTGTTAGTAAAATCTTTAGGATGAAGTATTTACAAGGTGGTTCTTTACTAAATATTTTTTCTGAAAATACTTCTTCTGGCTCTGGTATTTGGAATTCCTGTAGGAAATGTCTGGTGTTTTTCAAACAAAATTTGTATAAAGTTCTTGGTAACGGGATGAAGACCCTTCTTTGGGAGTATTCCATCTCTGGCACTCCATCTTTTTCCTCTGATTCTCAATTGCAGGAATTAATGATTTGGTTCAAGAATAATGGTCTAAATCGCCTTGCTGATATATGTAAGTGGGATCTTGAAGGCAACTGGTCTGGTTGGATTTTTCCAGAACTTCCTGTCCATTTATCTTCCCAGAAATCGTATCTCTCTTCCCTTCTTTCGAGCTTAGCTCTAGTTCACATTACTAGCAAAGACCAATGGGGATGGGGCGCTAAAGGGTTTTACTTTGCTATTTCTGCGTTCTAATCTCTCATGCCGGCTCACGTTTCTTCCTTTCCTCCAGCGATTTGGCACTTAGTATGGTATCCATGCTTCCCTAAGGTTAATTTCTTTGTGTGGCTGTTGTTAAAAAACAAATTTTTGACTGGTGACAACCTGCAGAAGCGTGGATTTAATGGGCCTTTCAAATGTTGCTTTTGTCAGGTTGCTAATGAGACGGCCGATCATCTATTGGTGAGCTATGAATTTTCCAGACAAGCCTGGCATTTGGTTCTTCAATACTTTAATCTTTCCTGCCCAAGACAAAATTCTGTCAATCAATTCTACTCAGTCTGGCATGACCGGCGACCTCCAAAACGCATTGATGTAGTCTTGTACAAACATTGGCATTCAATTCCGAAATTTCTGTTGTGGTATTTGTGGATTGCCCGGAATAATTGTCTCTTCAGTGATCAGCGACCTAAAATTCAGCTTGTGGTCATGGAAACGTTATATTGGCTAGCAGAAATAATTGGCCACTCAGCATCGTCTTTGCCAGATTTGAATTGTTTGGGTTCATCTTCAAATGTTGTGGGGAACATTAATTTGAAACATGTTTTGTCCCCGCCGTGGAGGTTCCGAGGTTACAATGGTGTCTTCAACTCTTTATGGACGAGTTCATCTTCAACTGCAATTTTTTTTTATGGTGCTTCGAAAGGTAATCCTAGGGTTTCTGGTGCAGGTGGTCTTGTTTTCTCTTCGGATGGTTTGTCTTCTATCAGGTTTTGCTGGGGGCTCGGCATTATGTCCAATAATCAGGCGGAGTTTTATAGCCTACTCTAGGCGAGTCAGTTGGCTAAGAATAAAGGATATAAGTCTGTCCAAATTTTCGGTGATTCTAAAATTTTGATTAAAGCTTTAAATTCCTCTGATAGTTTAAATTTTTTTGCTTTAATTGTAACTCTGCAGAGAATTAAGAGAGTTTTAAAAGCTTTTGATAAGGTGGATTCCTATCATATTCTTCGGGGATTAAATACTTCAGCGGATGATTTGGCAAATCAAGCTTGTCATCTTTCTCAAGGTCTTCTCAGTATTAATGGGGAACCCGACCATTTTTATCCTATTCCGTAATTTCTAAGTATAGGAGACTGTTTGGGCGTCTCTATTCCTGTACAGTGTTATGTAGCACTTTCTCGTGAATTTGTATCCAGGTTGATTGGTATTTTGCCAAAATAAACCTGTTTTTCCTATTTCAATAAAACTACCCGTTTTTGTTATAAAAAAAAAACAAATTTGTTTCTTGGTTGCATTATCAATTCAAAATGGCTCGAAGGTCCTCCATATTTTATGATTTTTTTTTCTTATAATGATGGGAAAGGAAATGTATGACAATTTTTTACTTATAATATTCTAATATTCTAGGAATGAATAAAAAGCTTATGATTTTTTTTTAATAATATATTATTTAATAAGAACTAAATTTGTTTTTATTATAGATGTAAGAATTTAATTTGTTTTTATTATAGGACGTAGAAGTAGTATTATTGTTAAAAATAAAAAATAAAAAATGTGAATGTTTTTCTTAATATAAATATCGTTATAGGAGAACAAATAATATGTGATTATGAAATGTTTACCTAAACTTCAAACTTCTTGTTGAATGATTATGAGAGAGAAAAGACAAATTTTGGAGAGAACTTCAATAAAGTTGTAAAAAGTGATGTAATATTAAAATTGAATATTTTTTTTATAAAGAAAATAACAATTATGTGAAAGGAGTTAAGAATCTAAGATAATATATCCTTTGTATTTTAAAAAGAGGCCATGTTATGAAGTTTTTATTGTTCTTGTATCAAGTGTAAACTATTTTCTCTAATCTCTGTCCGGACATGATTTTATTACAGGAGACTATGTGTCCTTTCTTTTAGTCTCTTATACTGTTTTCAAAATTTAAGCCTAGGTGGGAATTCTGTGCTCTTGATGCTGTTGGTCTTTTTGGTGGCTTTCTGGCTGGTTGGAATCCTCTACTGGTGCGTGTCAAACATTTCTCTTCATTGCCCGATATTATCCTCAGAGTTAAGGTTAAGGGGTTTGAGGAGACCCTTTCCATTATCAACTCCTATGGTCCTTATACTCAGCGTACTGATTTCTGGGATAACATTGTGGCTGATGGTTTGCTCACCCTTCAAAACATTATTTTGGCTGGTGATTTAAATTCATCTCTTCCTCTGAAGTCTGGGGAACTCATGCTAGAACTGATTCCTTGGAACCCTACTTCGCCCAGCTTATTACTAGTAACAACTTGATTGACCCCTCTACTAATATTCCTGGTCCTACTTGGAGGAATGGCAAGTCTGAGGAGGCTAGCATCAGTAAAAGACTGGACTGGTTCCTTATATCTTACTACCTCCTTCCTTACATGGGGTGTTATAGAACCTGGACTTCTCCTTCAGCCATATCTGACCACTATCCTATCTGTCTGGAATGGGGGCTGAGACTCACTTCTAGGTGTTATCCCTTTAAGTTTAATAGAGCTTGGCTCTTGGAGGATGATTTCTCTTCTATGGTTACTGAATCTTGGTTGGCTCCTCTATCTCCAGGCTCCTTGAACCACATGGACTCTTTCTCTCAAAAATTGGGTAGACTCAAGAATAAGGTTTAAAGCTGGGAAAGAAGGAAGAAAAGAGAAAGGAAACAAATGATTATTGAGATTAATGAAGAAATCTATGATATACTGCATTTGGACTCTGGTATTCTGTTTTTCGAGAACTCTAGGAAACTCATGCTCCTCCATGAAAGGCAGGAGAAATTTTGGGCACATGAGGTCACCATCTAGAGACTAAAAAGCAGAGTACTGTGGATTAAGGAAGGGGATGCAAATATGAAATTTTTTCATACCTTTGCTTCGGCAAGAAGAAATACAGATACTATCTGGTCTATGTAGGATAAGGAGGGTAACTTGGTCTCTGATGACCTTACTCTTAAACGGCTGGGGGAACATCACTTTGGGGAGTTATTTATGGATGATGACACTACAAATCTTGCGGACCAACTTAAAGTGATTAGATTGTTTCCTACATTGACTGAGGAGGAGGATGTTGATTGTTTCTTAGAACCTATTACCTCTCAGGAATTTGAAGCGGTACTCAAGGGGTTCAAAAAAGACAAAAGCCTTGGCCCAGATGGATGGCCTGTAGAATTATTCCTGGCTTTTTTCGATCTTATTGGGGATGAACTGGTTTTGGTTGTTGAACAAGCACGTACTGGTGGGAGAATCCCGAGCTCCCTCAACTCCACCTTTCTAACCCTGATCCCCAAACGTGATAAAACATCAACCTTTGCCGATTTTCGACCCATTTCTTTATGCAACCTAGTCTACAAGGTGATATCTAAGATTGATGGTACTCGCCTGAAGCCTATCCTTAATAAGACTATATCTAGCCAACAATTTGGTTTCTTGAAGGATCGACAAATCACTGAACCTATAGGCATTACCCAGGAAGTACTTCACTCTATTAAGACCAAACATGCAAATGTTATGGTATTAAAATTGGATTTGGTCAAAGCCTTCGATAGGGTTAACTGGACTTTCCTCAGATTATTGCTTATATAGATAGGCATACCTCTGATTGGTGTGAACTGGATTATGGGATGTGTCACCAGTGCTAGTTTTGTTGTTCTGGTCAATGGTACTCCATTTGATTTTTTCCCTGCCACTATGGGAATTAGACAGGGCTTCCCTCTATCCCCTCTGTTATTCATACTGATTATTGAAAGCCTCAGTTGGATTATCTTGAATGCCCACCAGAAGGGTCATATCACCAGTTATCAGTATGCTCCAGATCTGGCTATCATGCATCTGTTATTTGTGGATGATGTCCTCCTTTTTGGCATTGGAACTGTCAGTGAATGGAAGGCTTTCAAAGAGGCCCTTGATCTGTTTTGTTCTGCTACAGGGATGGCAGTTAGTATTGAAAAATCCTCCTTTCTTTTTCAAAATGTGGACCCTGTTATCATAAGTCAAATTATTGTGTTACTCCCCTACAGTATGGTACATATCAGCACAGGCTTTAAATACCTGGGTTTTCGCTTGAAACCCTTGGGGTATAGACCTTCAGACTGGTACTGGTTGGTGGAAAGATTTGAAAATAAGATTAAGCATTGGTCGTTCAAATTACTAACCCTTGGTGGTAGAGTAATACTTATAAATGTTGTACTTTCGGGACTTGTTGTTTATTGCTTTGCGCTTGCTAGATGCCCAAAATCAATCTTGAATAAGCTGAGAAAAACCATTTTCATGTTTTTATGGGGGAACTCAGATGGTCACCAGAAGCTCCATCTTACCAGCTGGGAATCAGTTTCGATACCTGTGGAATATGGTGGTTGGAATATTAAACACTTGGAATGGTTTGGCATCTCACTGAGGCTGAAAATCTTGTGGTTGCTCCTTAATGGTAATGGTATCTGGAGTAGGATCATTTCTCATAAATACTTAAAGCACAAACCTTGGGAGGTTTGGATCCGAGCCCACAAGTTCAATGTATCTGGAACGTCTTACTTCTAGAATGGATTTGTGAGGATTTTGTATTGGATTACTCGCCATCTGGGTTGGAAGGTGGGCAACGGTCAAAAAAATAGACTGGCATTAATCCTATTGCTGGTCTGAACTCGTCTTATTTTCTTTCTGAGGATCTAAGGGGTTATCTAGCTGATTATGGTATTACTAATCTGGCTTAGGCTCATAATTTGGATGGTAACTCGGGGGGATTCAATTGTTGGTACTCTGCGTTAGATCTTGACCTGGGTGGTGCTTGGGCTGAGCAATGATCGGCTTTTGTCAAAGGTTTATCTCATGGAGGAATAAGGATTGGGAATCAGGAGGGCTCCTTACTCTGGTTATTTGACAAAAAAATGGGGAGGGTCTCAGTTGACAAAGCTTACGAGCTTATTGTTTCTGAATTATATGCCTCTTTAGACTGATGGCTTGCTGCCCCTAATTTGGGGCTTTAATATTCCTCTAAAACTCAAATGTTTCACCTGGCTGGCAGTTAAAAGGAAGATTAATACCTGGGATAATCATTGCAATAGGGGTTGGTCTGGTCCTAATAGATGTTGCCTTTACAACTCTCATGCTGAAACTGTGGACTACCTTTTTGTTGGCTATTCATTTGTCCATGATGTTATTCACTACTTAAGACATATGTTTGATGTTCATTTGATTTGGTCTGATAATTCTCTGGTGGATAATCTCAACAACTAGATTAAGAAGAAGGGAAGGCTACGATACTTGCCTTTTTTCTTTATATGGAATCTTTGGAAGACCAGGAATTGTCTCATTTTCGAGGACATTACGCCAAATTTTCACAGACTCTATCATGCGATCATGTCTGAGGTTGACTCTTATTTGGTTCTGCTTACTAACAGACCCAAAGGAAGATTTATTGGAGATCCACCTGAGTATATATATCCTATGGTCTTTTTTGATGGTGCAGCTACTGAGCAGTTGGGGGGGGTTGGTGCCTGTATTTGGATTAGTGATCAACACTTTCTCTCTATCAAGTTGGGCTGTGGTCACAACACAAATACCAGGGCTGAACTGCTGGCTCTCTGGGCTTCACTATACATTGCTAAAGACATTGGATTACCATACCTTTATGTCTTTGGTGATTCCTTAGTGATTATAAATTGGGCTAAGAATGAATCCACTCTATCCTTGGTGAACCTAGATGTCTGGTGTCTGGACACTAGGAATATTATATCTGGGTTCACACATGTGGATTTCAGTCATGTCTTTAGGGAACATAACAAGAGGGCATATACACTACCCAAAGAGGGGCTTTTGATGGCTATGGGCAGGCTTACTCTCACGGAAACTTGTGAAGATAAAGTGTAAGGGGAGGTCACACTTCATATTTTTTGAGAGCTTTGCTCTGGTTCTATGATGTCAGTAGTCTCTTGACTCCTGCTGAGAGGTTTTTGGTTAAGATGATTTTTATGTCTCTGGATTTTGTGAGTATTCCAACTCTGCTTTGGATAGTGTCTCCAGGCTCTTCATATTTTCTCTAGGGACAGTCATGACTGATTTGGTTATATGAATTTTATGAGAGGATCATCACTGTATATGATGCCCAGATTATGATAGTTCAACCTTGTAAGACTGATTTGCTTATGTTTGTTTATCTTGGTAGACCTAGCTTCTTTGTTGGGTGGCTGTTTTTGTTGACTTGTTGATGTAACCAATTCCTTTGATTCAATTGAATAGCAAGGAATGCTTATTTGTTTTATTCTTCTTAACTCTGATTTGAAAGACAATATAGTATTTTTGTAGACTATTGCTTATGCTCTAGCTAAGGAAATCCAACTTCTTGGCCTTTTTTGTTCTTCCTCATCAAACTTTTCTTTGATTTTCAATGGTTTTTCTTTTTCTAATGATTTGCAATAATGGCTTCCTAATGTTCTTGTATCCGCTAGAATAGACCTCAATTAATTTTGCAAAAATTAAAGATATATAATCTCTATTTTATAAGTTATTTTGCATACTATAACTTAAATAAAGAGAAATAATGTAAAAAAATCAATCACATATATAATAACACACATATTTCCTTTTATTTTTTCAGAGGAAAAAATACCAGTCTTTGTTATTCATATAAATCAAAAGACATCATTTACAATATCAGTATGTTGACTACCAGTTCCCAGATCCAACATTTACAAATGTAGATAACAAAATAAAGCAGCAGATACAACATATACATGTCTGCGAGGAGACTGCCAGCTCCCAATTCCAACATCTACAAATATAAATGACAATACCAGCAGCTAATTCAAAAGTAAAAGTCTGATCATAGCAGACTTTTCTCATCATCCCTGATATACAGGTCAGAAAATACTGTGAAATATCGAAGATGAACTTCAGACATACAAAATCAGAGCATTACATGCTGGCAATATGGACTCTACATAGAACAATAAGAGAAAACAATCAATAGCTGAAACCTTGCTAAACAAAAGAGATATTCAGCTACTCAAAAAAGATTTAAAATGCCTTGATTCACAATCAATCCATCCATAGATTCTGTAAAAGTAACAACTCCCATATCCAAATTCATGCCTTGTTTGGAGAGTGCATCTGCCAGCGTGTTATGCTCACGATATGTATGTTTAAAGATCACTGGCGGGGCCTTTTGAAGCAAAAATCTAATGTCGCAACACCAGTGCATTAGAGATGGAACATCAAGTGCAGAAATTCTGTTTATCCAAGAGATAATAACCAAAGAATCCCCATAAATCAGTTGCAAAGGGATACCCATCAATAAGCTGACTCTAAGAATTGCCCAACAAGCCAATAACTCTGCTCTTGTATTCGAGCTTCTTCCACAACCCATGGAAAAACTATAGAAATGAGAATCATTGATATAAATCACATAACCTGAACCTCCAATATACTCCGCTGCAGCTCCATCGAAAAAACCACAAGGAAAACATTTTATTGGTTCTGGACCTACATTGCGAATTTTGCGTATTTTCAAAGTCACAGGGAAAGTAGTTATCAGGTCTTCAATTCTGGCAATCAAAGCAGAGAAGGAAGGTTTTTTATTTTCAAATAGGCTGAAGTTGCGAGTGAGCCAGATTCCCCAAAATATATACAGAGGCACATAGAAGTAATGGGCAGAACTCGTAGTACAAGAGAACCAACAGTCCAAGAAGGAGTGAACAGAGTTGAAGGTAGGGAAAGAGCAGTTGAATTTTATCTCAAAGAAAGAGTATATACGGGCAGAAAAAGGACAGCTGAAAAAAAGATGTTGAATATCTTCCAGGTAACCTTCACAGAGGACACATTGACTGGGCCCATTGATGCCTCTAGACTGCAATTGATCCCAGGTTAATATCTTTTGGAAAATCAATAACCAGATAAAACATTTTATTTTCAGAGGGATAGTCAAAGTCCACAAAATTTTCAGAACTTTGTCATTTAATTCTGAACAGCTATTAGAAATTACACAGGAATAACCTTCAGCTGCAGATAACGGCCCTGTATACTTATTATGAGTCCAAATTAAAGAATCATTTTGATCAGTGAGCCGAATACGACCAAATTCCAAACCCCTTATATAATTATCCCAAATTGATTTCCACTCACCAATAAGATCAAGTTCGTCTACAGTAAACCAGTAACCTTTGGCATTTGGAGTATGATTGTGAGCTTGAGCTAAGGAACAAATGCCAAAATCCTCTAAATATTCTCTCAATCCTCTAGGCAGAGTAAAAGAGGATCCCATACCCACGATAGGGTCTGCACCCAGGCAAATGGATTCACCATTACCAACTTGCCAGGTAATTCCTTTACCAATCCAATTTATGGTAGCAATGAAACCCTTCCAAATAATTGAGGCATTGTAATAATTGAAGTTCTTATCCCTGAGCCATAAGTGAAAAGGCTTATTTTTCAGATATTTAGTGGTGATAAGAAGATTCCAGATGCCTTTGCTGTTGACTGCCAGCCAAAAAGATTTCATTCTCAAAGAAAGACTAAAGCTAGGAAGGTGCTTAATACCCCAGCCACCGTGGGAAGTGGGCCGAGCCAAAGATGCCAGTCCACTAAATGAAATTTTTTAGCCTTTTCAGAAGAACCCCACAAAAAGGAAAAAATCACTTTTCTGAGTTTATCTAATATAGAAGATGGAATCGGAACCAAAGCCATCCAGTAGACTGGCATGCTAGAAAGAACAGCACGAATAAGAGTAAGCCTACCTCCCATGGAAAGAAATATGTTTGTCCAATGAGAAATTTTCTTTTCAAATTTCGAAACCATCCAGAGCCAATCTTTTATCAGGTAACAATTTGGTTTCAGGAAGTATCCCAAATAACTAAAGCCTTTCCGAAAATCATCAGACTTGTAAGGGAGGATACCTGTAATTCTTTGAAGAATTGCCTCATCTATACCTTTTTGTAGAAAACAAGATTTGTTCACGTTTATACTCATACCTGAGGCCTCACAGAAGATATCCAAAATGCCTTTGAAAGCCAGCCATTCTTCAACGGAACCCAAACCAAATAGAATCACATCATCTACAAATAGTAAATGGGTGAGAGAGAGCTTAGGTGAAATTTTTATGCCTTTAACCTTCCCATTCCGTTTAGCATCCTCAATCAAGAGACTAAGCCCTTCTATAACCATAATGAACAATAGGGGAGATAAAGGGCAGCCCTGCCTTAAACCCCGCGAGGCAAGAAAAAAAGAGGAAGAAGAACCATTAATAAGAACAACGAAATTGGCTGAAGAAATGCAACCCAGGATCCAATTAACTCCTACAAGGGGAACTCCAATTTGAATAAGTAATAGATGAATGAAGGTCCAATTAACTCTGTCGAAGGCTTTAGATAAATCCAGCTTGAGGATGAGGGCACACTTATTTTTGGAGTTGACGGAGTGCAAGACTTCCTAAGTAATAGCAATGGGATCCTGGATCAGTCGATTTTTAAGAAAGCCAAATTGTTGAGGAGAGATGGAAGCATCCAGAAAGGGTTTAAGCCTCATAGCTGCAACTTTGGAAATCAGTTTATAGCAGAGATTACATAGGGAGATAGGTCGATAGTCAACGAAAGAAACAGGCAGGTCTGTCTTTGGGATAAGAGCTAGAAAAGTAGAATTGAGAGCATGAGCCACTCTGCCCGAGGTTCTGGCTGATTCCACCACATTTACAAGGAGAGGACCTAAAAGATCAAAAAAGAACAAATAGAACTCGACTGGCCATCCATCCGGCCCAGGAGCCTTATCTTTTTTAAAGAGTTTAAGAGCCTCTTCCACTTCCAAAATAGAAACAGGTCTTGAAAAGGAATCTTTATCCTCCAGGCTGATAAAAGCGGGAAAGAGACGAATTACCTTCAGCTGAGATTCCAGGTTTGTCATCTTGTCATCTTCAAACATTGTCTTGAAATGTTTAATACCAAGGGCTTTTAGACTTTGATCATTAGAGGCCCAATTACCCAACTCATCTTTAAGACTCCAGATAGCATTATGATTTTTTCGAGCTGTAGCCACAACATGAAAATACTTGGTATTAGCGTCCCCCTTAAGCGCCCAGGTAATTCTGCTTTGAAGTCTTGCAGAAGAAATTTCATGATTAGACATTTTTTGTAGAGCAACTTTAAGAGAGCTCAGTTTAAGTTGTCGATCTTGGTTTAGAATTGCTGACTGAGATGAATGGAGAAGAGAGCTAATTTCCTCTTCCAAAGCAGCAGACTTATCCTTCATTTTCAAAGCTTCAGATTTAGTCCAAGATTTAACCTTATCTTTTAGAGTTCGAAGTCTACAGGAGAGATCATTCATGGCATCCTGAGAGGGGTCCGGTTGAATAAGAGGCCATTCAGAACGAACCATCTGAACAAATGCTTCATTATCTAACCAAGAATGATTAAACTTAAATGGATAAGCACTAGAATATTGTTGGTCTATCCATTCCAAGACGATAGGAAAGTGGTCAGAAATCCCACTTCTGTGTACCCATGTTCTATATTTTGGCAGAGAACTGATCAGTTGTTCCGACAATAAAAAACGATCAAGCCTTTTAGAAATACCATCTTCCCCCATCCTCCCATTCCTCCATGTAGGACCAGCACAGGGAGGAGCAACATCCACTAAGTTGTGATCAGAGAAAAGGCTCGAGAAAAAAGAACCCAATGGATCTGATAGGGCTTTGGATCCCCGGATTTCTGAAGCATTCAAAGTAAGATTAAGATCCCCTGCTAAGATGAGATTAGGTAGAGAAAGAAGACCTCCCGAAGTTGCAGCATTCCAGAAAGAATCACGATTAAGGTAAGGACCATAGCAGTTTAAAATTGAGAGGTTTAGGGAAGATCCCCGGATCGAAGCTTTTAACAGAATACCAGCAACAGTATGGAAGGCTTTGCATTTAATGATTTTTGGATTCCAGCCAGAGAGAATGCCCCCAGAGAGGCCATTAGAACTAAGAGTACAAAACTCCCAGCCCGTGCAAAGTTTAGAAAAGGCATATAAAGCAGGATAAGTACTAGTCATGGTTTCTTGTAATAGGACAACATTAGGAGAAAGAACAGACAGCAAATGACGGAGGCTTTTTTGTTTGGCCAGACTCCCCAGGCCACGAACATTCAGAGAAAGGATGCGCATTAGGAGACCGAAGAGTCAGGGGTCGAAGCTCTAAGGACCCGATGTGAGGGAGAAGAACGAGATTGCTCTGCTGCTTTTAATCTCTCAGATAGAGGAGTATAAGGAGCCTGGACTGAATCAGATGATTCAAGAGGGGGCCTTGATGACTTTTTCTTCCGCCTAATAGTAACATTCTCAAAGCGGATTGAATCAAGAGGGAGAACTGAGGGGGATAGAGGTGTCTTATTAGAGAAAATACTTAATGATTTTTTCAAAGAAGGATCAACAAAGGAAGGGGAAGCTGCGGGGCTGATTGAGGGCGAACTAGAAGACTGGGGCCTAGTCTGGCCAGAAGCGGAAAGAGGTGGGAAGTCGGCCTCAGAAAACAAAGGAACAGGGGAAAAGTCAGTCGAAGGGATAGAAGAGGGAACAGAACTGAATGGGGCATCAATAGAAACTCCTGGGTGATTTGGAGCTGAGGGGGGGCAAAGGGTAATGGCAGAGGGGGAGTGCTCCTGGATCAGAGAGTCAGTCAAGGGAGGATCCAACCGGTCAGGCTCCTTGGGAGGAGAACAGGAAGGAGTGTAGTCTGAAGGCAAAGGAGCTTTTTTGCTGCTAATCACTGAGTCAATTATATCCAGATCAAGATCTGAAACTTCCCCATAAAGTGAAAGAGCATTTTTCAACTGACCAGAAGAGGAGACATTTTGGACCGGAGTTGTACAATCCTTTGATGGAGAGAATATAGGGGATTTAACAAAAGAATCTGTTAACGAGCTCTTGACAACCCCTCTACGGATAGAAGGACAGTCACGACGAAGATGCCCAGTTTCCCTGCACACACTGCACCTAAAGGGAATGCCTTGATAATCCAAGCGTTGAATAAACAATCGCTCATGACAAAGAATCTCTACTTCAGCTGGGAGGCCTTTAGTGACATCAAGTTCAACAAGAATTTTTGCCTTCCTTTTATCAAAGGAATTCATGAAGTCATCCTCTAGTGCAACAAACTAGCCTATAGTGTTTACAACACCTTCCAAAAGAGATCGGTTCCAGAGCGGGAAAGGAAGCCCTGGGAGAATTGCCCACAGATGGCGTTTTTTCACTCTTTCTCTCGCTGGATCAAAGTTTACATGCCATTGGTCAAGCACTAAAGAACCAGTACTCACTCTCCATAAACGGCTTAAGACCTCAGAGGCATGTGATTCCTCTAAGAAAACAAAAACGATCCAGCCTCGAACCAACAAGCTGATAGTTGGAACATAGGATAGAAAAGGTTTCCAATACTCAGAAGCCCAAGAAACCCAGTCTTTTTTCTCCATGGCAGCATACTCCATCCTACCAATTAATGCCCGATGACTCAAAGCTTCCACCCTGTCCATATAAATATCCCGTCCAACCACATAGCGTAGTTTCCCTTCCAAAATTTTGTATGCCTTAGCCTTCCTACGCCTCTGAAATCGAGCAGGACCATTGTCCAAACAAGGGTCGGGAGAACCATCAAGGGTCTCCATAATCAGAACCAAGGAATAATCTTTCCAGAAAGCAGTCCCCTAAACAGATCAGAAATACTTACTCAAATAACAGACCATCATGATAAAGCCCCAGGCAAATGAGCATCAAGTATGAGGGGCTCAGAATCATATTTCCTTAATGAAAACTCTCAGATGGGATCAAAACAAAAGGAAGAAAGAAAGTCGGACCCCAGTATATCAAAACAATCCAGAAAGGAACATCCAAAAAATAGGGAAACCAGTCAGAGCCCAAAGTTCACGAACACATTCCAGCCAGCCCAGTCGAACCACAATACAAAAAATAGAACTTCAATCTATATTAGCCCATCCAAGAGCAATCGCTGGGCAAGAAAGCAACAACAAGCTAGATATCTAATATTGAGAACCTCAGATATCAATACAGCACACAGCTAGAATTAGTCCAAAAATAATAAAGGATAATCTAATCCCAGATGCCAGATACAAACCAGATTCCATTTCGGTCTATAAACAGAAACAAACATCAATCTATATCAGACCATTCATAATCGATCGCTGGGCACATATGCTTCAAAAGCTATAAATCTAATAATCTTGATGAGAATATCAAGTATCAAATCCAGCACAGATAGGATCAATTCCCATATAGTAAAAGACAGTCAAATCCCAAATATACCGAAGACAAATCAGAATGCCAAGTCAGTCTGCAAACAGGACAAAACCTCTACTAAAAGCAGACCTATCCAAATCGATCACGAACAAATATGCAGCCGAAAAAAGATTATATATCTTAACTACTTAATGTGTACATCAGAAATCATTCCAACAAAGAAGTGATCATTCCATAAATATAAGAAGACAGACGAACCCCAAATAGTGCCGAATCATATAGGGTAATCAAACCAAGAAAACAGTCAATAATCCCCAATAGAATCGACGCCGATAGGAGAAGCGAAAACCAGGGGAGGCCCGAAATCGCCCTGAAACCCTCAATTCTATAGAAGTCGTGAGGGCGAAAAACCCAGAACAGTCAAGACCGAATCATCAGGAAGAGAGATCGGGTCGAAGATTGCGAGCTTAATGCAGGGTAAAACCCCCAAGACAGGCCCTAAGGCTATCAGGCTGGTCAACTTCACTGAGAGCCAAGAAACCCTAACAGCCGCAGGATTTAGTTGCCAGTCCTTAAATAAAAGAAACCAAAGCTTATAGTGAGGACAAAATACACACCAAAAATCTAAAATCAGCCCAATACGGGTAAGGACCGAGAAGAATGTTAGACGCCACCCGGACAGAACCGACTAAAAAGAATAATAACTTCCCACTTCTTTTAAACTGGTTGGTACTAGTCCTCGATTATGAGGAGGGACTCCAGTTGCCGGGAGCAGCACAAATAGAAGACAAACAATCCATCAAAACCCTCAACACACATATTTCCTTTGAAATCCATTTGGGAAGATTTTTATGCTCACTAATAAATTACAAATGGGAACTATACACTTCCTCTTAGAGATTGTGTATAATTCACATACCTTTTCTTTAATGTGTGAAGTGTGGGTTGTGAATGCCTTAACATCATATCATAAATGAGCTTTTTATTTATTTCCTTTTGTGTTGAGCATTGATTTTCTATGCATAGTGTAGGGTGTAGAGCTAAGGACCACTCCAAGACATGAAAAAGGGATTTGGAAAAGGTTTCATTGAAACACATAATGCCATTAAAACTCTAACTTGAGTATTATATATTGGTATAAAATATATCACCAACATAGATCCATCTTAACTTTGACTCTACCGAGCATCGAGAGGGATCAAATCTCTTTAGGTGGAACCTTACTCTAAAAAGGGATCACTCTAGCTGCAAATCATAAATAAACTATAACTATATATATTAAGTTTACCTCACAATAAATCCATTCTAATTTTAGATTTATTAAACAATGAACTAAAACATAAGATTTAAATTTATCCATACTTGAAAGATATCATCCAAAATAAATTTTTAGATGTTGCTTTAGGAATTCAAATACATGCCAAAAAAGAAAAACCAACTATGAAAAATATATTCTGGTTAAGTGTGGGAAAAGTAAAAATGTGACGTGGTACCAGTTAGAATTAGAATTGTTTAATTGGAGTCTAAAATTTCTCACTCATATAGCTAAATATATTTATATAAATGTGTCTTACAATGTAGTCATTTTTTACTTGTAGCGGACATGTAATTGGTTTTATAATTTTTTTTATATTCTTTTGGAGCAAAAATGTACTTAATTTTAGATATTTTTATATGTATTTTTGTAGTTGGCATGTGCCACATTAGCATTACAAACATGATGCATCTCACCCACTTGGGTTGTAGAAAGCGCCTCTTGGTGCAACTATGACACATGAATCATATAAATAGACAAAAAGTTGTAGTCATTAATTAATTATGTAGAATAGTTGTTCTTGAGATGCATGTGCCATACATATACACGATTTTACTTTCATTTTGTATATATAAATGTGTCAATTTAAATTGAATTTAAAATTGAATTTATATTTATGCAAATGTGTTTTACATTGTAGTCAAATGATAAATTTGGAGTCAACATGTGTGTGTTTGTGTGCGTGCGCACACGCGTAAGTGTTTGTGTGTGTGAACCTGCATGTGCCATGTCAACGTTACAGGCATGAAACATCTCACCCACTTGGGTTGTATAAAAATCCTCTTAAGTGCAATTAAAACAATCTATTTATTTGTTGATGACTCATTTCAAACCATTATCTTAGAAACTATACTAAGATGTTTAACTAGATGAAAAAATGTGAATACCTTAGCCATAATTTTGTGAATCTCATGCAGCGAATGATATATAAAAGCTTGTATTCCTTTATTCAAAACTTTCAAATATAACCTTGCAATTCAAAATGCCTATGAGATCATTTTTAGCATTCTCTCTCCCCCCTTTATTTTTTCCCAATCATCTCATCAGGAATTATATACATACGATGGATAAGTAATTGGCATAACCATAACGGGGTCAAAATCTCTGAGTTTGGTCCATTAACAATACCTTTCACAAAGCCCTCGCTAATGATACAAAAGTGCCTTAATATGCAATTCTAAGGAATATCGTATATTTGATGGAACTTGGGAAACATTCAAATCTAACCAAGAAAGTCAAAATTCATATTGCCCTCAAAAACCAAAATTTCCATTAGAAAATAAGGCACATGTAGATATAATATCCCTTTAGAAAATGCATGCCATAGTGGGCATGGAGTTCTATGATAAACTGAAATTACTAAATTTTGGAGCCTTCATAACATTTGACAAGTTTACTAGACTTGCTTTCATCGCATAAACTTATATTATCTACACAACTTTCTCTCATTTTTGCAACATATCGAAGTTCTCTTCGATGTTTCATTTCCCCCACTTTGAGGGTATGATAGTTTTATTCCTATAGCTTTTGTGATGGAGATTAGGACTAGTCAAAAACAACAAACCCTACTATGATTCTTGTCATTGGCAAACCCTTGCAATTATCAAATGACATGTAAATTAAACTACATTTCTTCAATTTATTAAAGCATAAGCACATCACACCTACTTTTATAGCTCTTGTCTTACAACAAGAACTGTTAACAATGTGAGGTGGTAAGTCTTGTTTATCTCATAAACAACCTGATTTAACCTTTTAACTTAAGGAAATTGCGAACACCATCTTTTATATCCACAAAATAGATTATGTAAATACTTTTTTTTTTCAGATGGAAAGATCCACGGGAAACCAGCAATACTTCCCCACATTAGTGGATGGTAGAGGTGGTAAACCGCCGGCCATCCTCACAGAAGGCCTAACCCCAAAGGACTCAAGGCTCGAACCCATGACCTCTCCCCGAACCGAGAGAGTGTGCGCATGTCTTACTAATTGAGCTAACCCTTGGGGCTGAGATTATGTAAATACTTAACCCAATGAAACTTTTAAGAAAGCAAAATAAAAAATTAGGGAAGTAAAAAGGGGTATGCACGTGCTAGGGTTTTGGGTTGGCATTAGGGTATATGGTTGAGGAAACTATGGCCGTTTCAAAATTTTCACCACCACAGGAGGAGGGGGCGGTCCTGCAGCGGCAGCAGACGAAGCAGAAGAGATGAGTCACAGGAAGTTTGAGCATCCCAGGCATGGCTCTCTGGGATTTCTCCCTCGCAAGAGAGCTCGTCGACATCGAGGAAAAGGTGAAGTAAATCGTTCTCGTTTTCTTTTTTGTTTTCTGTAACTCAAACAGCAAAAACTAATCTTCTTCTGTATGTATGGGTCTGTTTTTATGTTAAATGCAGTGAAGTCATTCCCCAGGGATGACCCAACGAAGCCCTGTAATCTGACGGCCTTCTTGGGCTACAAGGCCGGAATGACCCACATTGTCAGAGAGGTCGAGAAGCCCGGATCCAGTAAGGACCCCCCCCCTCCCCATCTGTTTATTTCTTTAAATCACACTCACTCCCATCTGTTCTCGTTCTAGTTGTTTTATCGATTGGCTTTTGCATTTGTAGAACTTCACAAGAAGGAGACCTGCGAGGCCGTGACGCTAATCGAGACCCCGCCAATGGTGATCGTGGGCGTGGTCGGTTATATAAAGACACCCAGAGGGCTAAGAACCCTTAATGCAGTGTGGGCTCAGCACCTTAGCGAGGAGGTGCGGAGGCGGTTTTACAAGAACTGGTACAGGGCCAAGAAAAAGGCTTATACTAAATACGCCAAAAAGTATGACTCCGAGGAGGGCAAGAAGGAAATCCAGGGCGAGCTTGAGAAAATGAAGAAGTATGCCACCGTAATCAGGGTTCTTGCTCACACGCAGGTATGTATCCTATGCCTATGTGTGTCATCGATTCTCACATTTTACCATTGTGTCTATAATTGTTATCCTAAGGCCACATTCCGGACATTGAAAACTTCCATATCAATGAAAAATATATTGTTTTCCTGAATTGTTTAAACTTCTTTAGTGATTCAGGTTTTATTTATTTTTTGTTTTGTTTTAAATGACCTCAGTAAAGTCTTGAGTTTTTCTCAAATCCGATTCATTTCCTTTCCTCTGACTTCATGTGGGTTTCTTGTCAAATGCCCTAGTCTGCCTATGCCTATGAAGATCATCCATTCTCACTTTGTACCAATGTGTCTAGACTTATTGTTTACAGTTTGCACCATGGTCGTTGCAAACTCTCATATTTATGAAAAGAGATTGTTTGCCCCATGGTCATGGCAAGCTTTCACATTAATGAATAGATATCGTTTCCTATACAAAAATTTAATTTTTAATTTTCCAGAGTTAAACTCGTGAATGCTGATTTAATACATTACTCTCTTTTGGAGTTTGTTAACTCCTGGAACTCTGAATATTTTTTTCTAGGTATTCCATGATGTTAAAGCATCATGGGAAACCTGTGTGCTTCCCCATTTTTCTAGATTTTTCATGGTGCAAGACCAGGTAAACAACAGGGCATGAAGCTGTTACAACAATATACTGATAATGAGCTCAACATGTCACGCCATAACACTCCATCCCACAACCATTCAGGCTAAACCCAATTGGCTTTGGAAATCTGATTATATGGAAATAGGTGAGCTTCTAAAGGCAAATTCATGGATACTAAATATTTTTGCAACAAACCTAATTTGGAATAGGCACAATGTGTATTTTTCCTGACAGTTATAATTCATAAGTTTATAACTGTGCTGTTCTCTTGATATTCAACAATATATTTGCATCCATGGATTTTTGTCTATGATAACATCCACATTCACTCCATCTGTTAAATAGAAACTCTCTGCATAGATCTTATGATGATCTTGGCACCCAGTCCTTTAATTTAACATTAATATTGCCTCCCGATTCTTGTTCAACAACATCATGACTTAGATAAAATTTGACATATTAGAAACAATTGATTCATTCATATGGATTCTTTCCTTCTATTTATTGCAGTCATTTCTGGTTGATTAGAGCAGATGGAAACTGCAAGAAGTGGAAAAAATATATACATGAAATTCTTGTACGGAGCGTGTTTAGGAGAATGTGCAAACTTTGCTTTGTATTATGCCGAATTTGGATACTTATTCCTCAATTATCAACTAGTTTTGGCAGAATCTCTTAACCTACTTTACAAATTTTTAATTTTACCTATATCCTTGTTATTATTTTTATTCCTAATAAAATTGAGTCGTTGGTATAGTTAAGACATGTTGATATGGTTAAGACTCGTTGATTTATATAATGCTTATGGTATTTTAAAATCTCGAAGACAAGTCGATATATTTGTTTTTGTATTTGTATATGAAGAAATTTTATAATCTTATTGATCTCCAGCTTCCCAATGTCTCATTTGCAGATTAAGAAGATGAAAGGATTAAAGCAGAGAAAGGCTCACCTGATGGAAATCCAGGTGAATGGAGGAACAGTTTCCCAGAAAGTAGATTATGCATATAACTTCTTTGAGAAACAGGTTCCTATTGATTCACTTTTCCAGAAGGATGAAATGATTGATGTTATTGGTGTAACTAAGGGAAAAGGGTATGAAGGTGTTGTAACCAGGTGGGGTGTTACAAGACTGCCCAGAAAAACTCACAGGGGTTTACGTAAGGTTGCTTGTATCGGTGCTTGGCATCCAGCCAGGGTTTCCTTTACGGTTGCCAGAGCTGGTCAAAATGGGTACCATCACCGTACTGAGATGAATAAGAAGATCTACAAGATTGGTAAGAAAGATCAAGAATCTCACAGTGCAATGACTGAATTTGATAGGACTGAAAAGGATATAACACCAATGGGTGGGTTTCCTCACTACGGTATTGTAAAAGATGATTACATTATGATCAGAGGATGTTGTATGGGTACCAAGAAGCGAGTAGTTACTCTGCGACAGTCATTGCTGAAACAGACTTCTCGTACTGCCTTGGAAGAAATCAAGTTGAAATTCATTGATACATCCTCTAAGTTTGGACATGGGCGGTTCCAGACAATCCAGGAGAAGGCCAAGATTTATGGTAAATTGAAGGCTTAGGTAGTGCTGGCAGTGGATATTTCATCCATGCCTGCAGATAGTGTTTTTGCAGGCTAGGTTTATTTTAAGGATGAATTTTGGACATTGATTTGAGATGCTCTGATGTGCATTGAATTTTTCCAGCTGAGTTTATTGAGTACTGATTGTCATAAGGCAATCTTCAATAATATTGTGAGTACGTAAAGACTGCCATTTATTTTTAGTAGGTACATGAAAAGTTTCATTTATTTAAATGTTGTCTGTCTATTGAAGATGGACCAAAGTTCAGATTCTGATGTCTTCTTCGTTATGTTAGATGTAAGGTGAATCTCTGTTTTCATGTATGTATTTTTGTTTCTAAGCTTGACTGGACTGATGGTGGAGGGAGGTGATGGCTATGAATTTGCAGGTTCTGTTGATATTATAGTTTCTTTTGTTTTAATCTGTGGCACCATTTTGAGATAGACTGACTTGACCTAGTAGAGGGTTCATTTAGTGTAACTTTTTTATTTTCCTTGGGAAAAAAGCGTAACCTTATTTCTTCAAACAAAATTACATTCTGTTGATACACTTAAAAGTGTATTTTTAAAAAAGAAAAGCATATACTTTGTGACCATAACATATAGTTCGTCACCAGTCTAAAATAGTTCATCACCAGTCTATAAGACCTTTACAAACAGACATTCAAATGTTCATACCAATCCACGCCAAAAAAACATGAGTAATATAGTGGCTAGTAGGAAGCCGATAATACTGTAGCACATTCTCCATCTGATGGAAAAAGAAAACCTGTGAAATATACGAGAAAATAGCCAGTATGCAAAATCCTGTGCGCAGCCCACCCAGTCAAAAGAGTGCTGATAAAACCTGTAATATACCATAAAACAGTAGAGGAAACAGAGCAAAAACATGAAGCAAGAGCACCCCTGCTCATTCTATTAAGGGACGGTGATAAAATTCATGGATGAGGTCCCCGCGATGTTCTCTGATTTGCCATTGTCCCATTGCCAATTGCAGACCTGCCTTCGAAGCAGCATCCACCTCTACATTGTTTTCCCTGTAAATGTGTTGACAAGAGAAAAATGTAAATGAGGAAAGGATCTCATGATCCTCAAATTATTAGACAGATTGCAAGAGCTGGACTATAAGGGAATACATTAGAGATAGATGTTAGGGCTACCAAGTAAAGAGATCTAAACATTCAAGGTGTTGATGAAATCATGAGAGCCCATTGCAAGAATATATAGGAAATTTTTAGCATTTACAAATTCCAAAAGTAGAAGCTTGAAGGCTTGTCTCATGGCGTCGATGCTCTTCCTAGGTTTTAACTTTTATATCATACTGGTTTCATGAACTGGACAGTAGAAGCTTGAAGGTTGTCTCATGGAGCCATGCTCTTTCAAGGTTTTATGTCAGACTGGCTGCATGAGCTGGCCCATAAGGGACTATACTTGTGGTGGACGTGAGGGTCACCAAATAGAGATGCTTAGACATTAAAGATGTTGATGAAATCATGACCAGCCCATTGCAAGAATATCGAAGAAATTTCTGGTCTTCACAAATTCCAAAAGTAGATGTTTGAAGGTTGTCTCACGGAGCCATGCTGTTTTAAGGTTTTATTGTCTTCTGCTTATGGAAATCATTATTACTAAAGACCAAGGGTGTATACCTCACTTAAAGATTCATGTTTTGTGGGTACTTGTACTATCAACAATAGTGTATCAATGATAGTTTCATGTTACGAGTGTACTACAAGTCTGCATGGTGGTGTGCACCTGAATTGTGTTTTTTCAATTTTTTAACATCTACAGACAATGCAGATAGTTGTATCTTGATTTTTTGAGGACCATCTAATATATATATATATATATATGCATAACTATAGCTGTTATGTATGTATTGCATATTTTCACAGTTCCTTGGTAAGTACCCGATTTTCTGATTTTGCATTCTGCATGGACCTTTGTGGATATTATGTAATAGGTGCACTTCCCAACTCTCTGATAGGGTGATTTTCAAGGCATCTCAAACATTAGGTCTATATTCCAGCAGAGTTACAGAAATTTTTCATGAAAATGAATGCACCTTGTTGTAGATGCACTTCATTTGGCAAATTCTAGCAAAACTAGCTAGCGTCGTTATCTTGAGGGCAAAAAACAGTTTGTTATTCCCAAAAGAAATTACAGTATACTAAGCCCTATCTTGCTGAGCTGGTTGGGTCACAATATCGTGCACTGTAAAATTGAACATGCATTGTTTTGTTCAGTTGGAGATAATCCTTCAGGATGGTTGGAGCCTTAATGGGACCCAATATAAATACTCTATTGCCAATATCAATCAATATCTGAATGGAGTAAAACCAAAGTTTTTCCTTGACATTTTATTCCTCCATGAGACAAATAATGAGCACTGTTATTTTTCTGTCAGCACCTTGCCCCTTGTAGCCTATTAGAAAATATGACAATAGAAAGGAGCATTGGAGTAAAGGTTCTGAAATATTAAGGCTGGATGGCAACACTTATTTAGGAATAGGAAGAATAGTTGAACAATTCAGCTAGGCTTTTGATTCGAAGGTTTGCCTCTATTTGGATTTGCGGAGGATTATTTTTTTGGACAATTCCTTGGAATTGTCGTTTACTAGATCACAGAGTCCATATGGCTTAGAGAATTGGTCAAAAAGAAGATTTTTTTGTCGGCACTTCACTCCATGGCCTCTTAGATTAGAAAAGGTGCCAAGGGAAAAGAGCAGTGTAGTAAAGGTTCTGAAATATTAAGACCGGAAGGCAACATTTTTGTAGAACAGGAAAGAATTATTGAACAATTCAACTAACCTTTTAATTTAAAGGGTGTTTTTTGGCTTACAGAACTGGTTTGAAAAGGAAGGCATTTGCATGTTGCTTGGAAAGTTAGATGCTGCTGTAGGCACACTCGCTGAAGAGAGAAACATGCAATAAACATGTATGCCCTAAACATCGGACACATTGGACGATTAGAACACCTCAATCAAGGTAAACTTTTTTAGGCTTTCCTTGTTTGAGCTAGACACATGACAATGAAAACATTTTACATGTAGGACTAGGTTATAAATGATATTTCACCGTTTCTGATTTTATGTAGTTAATTTTTGGTTTATTGTGGTTGTAAATGATGCAATTAATATAGGCGATTGACTTCATAGTTGTGGTTTATGATTTCTTGAAACAATGTCATATATGCTTATGAAGAACCGCCTCTTCGAAAGTACACAGAAAGCCAATTTACCTAGAATGAGGCATTGCTTTGTGATAATCTGCTGGTACCCACATCCTCATTTTATTTTTCTGTCGTATATTCATCTTTTGTTGTCTTTCATCTGGGGCATCATCGTTAAGAAGTCATCCACAAGTGCACCCACCACTATAGCTTAAATGGTTACAAGTGTTATGGCCGAATACACAATTTGGACCCCACCTCAAGCGGAAATAAAAAAAAACAGTGAATTTGTGAACCATGCAGTTTTGCTTTCCCAAAAAGCGTACTTTCTTTGGTTAGATCATGTCTTTATTTGCGACCACTTGAAAGCGAAGAGTGTTTTTTGAGTTATAGGCAAAATTTGATGTCCGTTTTACACCATTTCAACCATGCTCAACTAAAGTAACAATTATGGTTAAACAGCTGTGATTGAAATGGTCTCTCAAAAACTTCATTTCTTGTATGTGAAGGAAATGTATATCCATTGCAAGGATGGAGGCAAATGTGGAGATGGGGATTTGCTTCAAAGCCTTTAGATTTGCAAGTCAAACCATGATTTGGTTCATTCAATTATGCGGTGGCATGGTGCAACTTGTTAATAGTAACTCCACAAATCAAAATCCAGGCTGAATTGGTCTCCTTGATGCCATGTCCAGGCAAAGGTTCTATATCCATTCAAGTTTCCATGTTTGAGAACCCATTTCTATGAATTAACTTGTTGATCCTATGGTGGCGACGAATGGTTTACATTACAGCATGGAAGAATGTACACTATGGATATAAGGCTGCACTACCAGACGGTTTTTTATTGGCAATTGAAAGGCTCTTGCTGTATCCATAAACATAGATAACTCAATTTTGAGATGAAATATTCTGGGGCATTTGCAGCAATTGGAATCTAGCTCCATTTCTTAGCTACTGTGTTGTCAACAATTAGAATCTTTCAGTTTACAAGACATGGTTAATGGGTCCTTATAGGAATGAACATGTGCTCACGAGATAGAGAAAATTACCTTGTTTGCCTCAGAATGTGCCAAATAGGGCTTTAGGTGTAGCATTTGCTTAACTTTTAGTTTACAGCCATATATAATGGGTCCTCGTATGGACAAATTACCTTGTTTGATCCAGAAGGCGCCAAATAGGGCTTGGTGCAGTGTGGCTTGGCGTCAACACAAAGATAACAGCCAAATTATTCATCACAATGGATGTTTAGACTGCATTTTAGTGGATGAAGGTCACTAGGTAAAGCTTTCTTAGATGGCCCAGTTGATGAATATGAGATGGAAATTATCTTGTTTGGCTCAAAAGGCTTATAATAGGGTTTGGCTTCACCACAAAGATAACCCCCAAATTATTCGTGACAATATATGTTTAAACTGCATTTTGTTGGATGAAGATCAGACAAACTAAATGATTTTTGACCGGCTTAGTAGATGAATACTAATCATACTCTATTTAAGTACTTCAATCAGTGGTGATGTTGATGGTCATAGCACTACAGTAATGGTCACCATATTATTTTGAAGTGGGATGTCAATAGATTTGGAGCAATTCTTCTACAGTCGGTTTCTAGACACCATCCTGTTGAAGGCACAAATGTGCACGAAAACTCTAGGCAATTTAGTTTAGTGGATGAGCCATTTTTTAGATCATAGCTTTGTTGATGAAGTCATTGACAAGATCATTGATAGGTATAGGGGACAAGACAATGAGCTCATGCGGATTTTGAAGGTGGCTTGTGCTGCTGATTTTGACCCCACACAAGGAGAAATATATGTACGAGGCTCACTAATTTCTAAAAGCAATGGTTGATTTTAACCCCACACAAGGAGAAATATATGTACGAGGCTCACTAATTTCTAAAAGCAATGGTTGAGAGGCATAACTTCTCATTAGTATAACGACGTCCCTCCTGCATTAGAGATGGTTGTTAATTATTCATGAGCTCATCTTGGATTAAAAAGTTGAAACTTTAAAAACTCGAATATAACCATCAATTTCTAGAGGAAGCCTTTGCTGGTAATCATTGACAACAATATCTTATTGTTTTTTTTTCAGAGGAAAAAATACCAGTCTTTGATATTCATAAGAATCAAAAAGACATATTAAACAGTTACATGAATGTCATGACAGTCCATGCCCATCACCTCCAGCCATATGAGAGATATCATAACAAATACAAGCAGCAATTACAAACAGTACAGCAAGAAATAAACAGAACAGCAAAACATACTGAACAGGAAATACAATCAGTACAGCCATCCAAACAGCAGAATGGTAATGTCAAAGTCTGTTCATTAACAGACTTTTTCATCATCCCTGTAGGTTCAGGTCAGAAATTTCTTCAATTCTGTTGTGTCCTTTAAACATATCATCCCAGGAAAGCATTACTACCAGCTGAAAATCCTCCAAAAAGCAGGCAGTAAAAGTGAAATAAAACATATCATATGTTCAGATGCTGTAAAAAAGTAATGAAAACAGCCATCAAAAAAGAGTAAAATGTCCTTCCCCAATCATCAAACCATCCAAAAATTCCGAGTAATATCCAGATCCCATTTCCATTTTTAGTGCCTTCTTCGAGAGATCATCAGCTAGCATGTTGTGTTCCCGGAATATATGATTGAAGGTCACAGGTGGTGCCAAATGGAGCATAGCAAAAATTTCTTCGCACCAGTGTTTCAATGTGGGTATCTTAAGGGTAGACAGGCTATTTACCCATGAGATAACCACCATTGAATCACCGAAGATCATATGTATGGGCAAACCCATCAATAAGCACACTCTGAGTACAGACCATAGTGCTAGCAGTTCTGCACGTGTGTTTGTGCTTATTCCACAGCCCACAGAAAAACAATAGTAACGGGTTTCACTAATGTGGATCACAAACCCAGCACCTCCTAAATTCCATTGAGCCGCACCATCGAAGTATCCAGCAGGAAAGACATGTACCGGCTTATTACCAATCTGCCTATTCTTTTTCTTCAATTGTGGAACAGGGTACAAAGCATGCATACCCTCAATCCTAGAAATAAGCAGGGATGCGAAAGGTTTCCCATTTTCAAAAATGCAATGGTTGCGTAGGAGCCACAGGAACCAGAAGATGATGACTGGGATAAAAAGAAATGTAGCAGAGCTAGCAGTAGCCTTGTTTTACGAGTTTGTGGCTATTTAGATAAAGCTTAATGTAACGGCTAATTAATCTTCCGATTATGTCAGGTCAAAACATGGACATGTAAGTGACATGGTTATTTTGATGTTGGATTGAACCGTGACTAGCGAGTGGTATTACCATGGTGCACTTTAGGTTATGTTTAACGGTTTTGAATAGAAAGAGGAGACATGATATATAATATAAACACACAAAAAACCACTAAATAGGTTACTAATGAGCATAGAGGAGCTAGAAGGGGAAAATAATAGGGGCTATAAGTCCATGAGAGGGGAAAAGAAAAAGGGGTGTACATGGAAAGAGATTGCTATGCCATGGGTAATTTCATAAACATCCCCGCCTTTTTACTATGTTTCACCAAGCAACATGCTCACCACTTTGACTATACATACGTTCAAATGAAAATCGATCACATCCTTTGGAGTGCAGATGCATCGTTATCATGGAAGGTAAAATGGTATCATATCCCAAGTTTGAAATCTCATTCCATCATTGCAAACTTGCATGTGGCATTGTGGGAGAGCATTTGAATTCATAGCAAGCTAAGCGATTTGGTGGCAATTAGAAGATGGGAAATCATTGATCTTGGAAAGGGATAGAGAGAATGGGGCAGCACATAAACCCATCAATTGGCATTTCTTTGCTGATCTATCAATGTCTTTGAAGCCAAATACTATCATGCCAAGTTTTACTAGAGGACATTCAACAATTCTCGAGGCAATGTGCAAAAATGTATGCAAATGCTAAATATTCAAGGGTATTGTGTTTCGTTGAGAGGAAGAGTTCTCTTGTTTGATTGAAGGTTAACGAGGTAGAGAATTGCAAGTATAGAGTATAGTGGGTTGGGTTGAGTGAGAACAATGTTCAATGGCTTTCTTTCATCTTTGTGTATTCATAGCCTAACTAGGGGTTGACATTTACAAGACATACTTTCGGCAGGAGGTGAATCACTCATTTGCAACTGGTTTGGTGGATATCTGAGAATTTTTTATTATTATGGATTATGTTTATTTGTATTTGTGTGATTTAATCTTTTGAATTTTATTGTCAATGTGACTTTTGACTTTTGTTGATGGAATGGTTTTACTAAAAACATGTCAATAAAATATTTTAAAAATTGAACGATTATTATCATGTCAAAAGAATATTTGAAGAACTGAATGGTTATTTATCACGATTTCTTTATGCATGTGCATATAAATGCATTTGCAATTGTTGGGTGACACTAAAAGCCAAATTCTGTTAATTGATGGCAAACCCAATAGGTAAATGAGGATAAATATGCTTTGAGTGCATTGTTGGCCAAGGTTGTAGTTTTGGGCACATTACATGATGATATAAGAGCACAATTATAGTGTTGAAGCCTTTGGGCATGATAATTGAATGAACTTGTTCTATTTTTAAGAGATTAAAATGCAATGGAACTATTGAACTTGTAGCACTTTGATGAGGTTCAAGGTTCAAAATTTGTGTAGCTTAGAATCTTGTAGCATTATGATAATCTTCTACCTTTAAAATCAACAGATTTTTTTTTTAACAAAAACAGGTAGTTTTATTGAAATAGGAAAAACATGTTTATTTTGGCAAAACACCAATCAACCTGAGTACAAATTTACGAGAAATTGCTACATATCACTGAATAGGAATAGAGACTCCCAAATAGTCTCTTATACATAGGAATTACAGAATAGGGTAGAAATGGCCGGGTTCCCCATTAAGACTGAGAAAACCTTGAGAAAGAAGACAAGCTTGATTTTCCAAGTCATCCGCAGAAGAATTTAATCCCCTAAGGATATGATAGGAATCCGCCTTATCAAAAATTTTTAAAACTCTCTTAATTCTCTGCAGAGTTACATTTAGAGCAAAATTTCTTAAACTATTAGAGGAATTTAAAGCTTTAATCATAATTTTAGAATCACTGAAAATTTGGACAGACTTATATCCTTTATTCTTAGCCAACTGACTCGCCTAAAGCAGGCTGTAAAACTCTCCCTGATTATTGGACATAATGCCGAGCCCCCAGCAAAACCTGATAGAAGACAAACGATCTGGAGAGATAACAAGACCACCTGCGCCAGAGACCCCAGGATTACCTTTCGAAGCACCATAAAAAAAAATTGCAGTTGAAGATGAACTCATCCATAAAGAGTTTAGAGCACCAGTGTCACCTCGGAACCTCCACGAAGGGGGCGAGATAGGTTTCAAATTGATATTCCCCATAACATTTGAATAAGAACCCAAATAATTCAAATCTGGCAAAGAAGATGCTGAGTGGCCAATTATTTCTGCTAGCCATGATAATGTTTTCATAACAAGCTGAAGTTTAGGCCGTTGATCACTGAAGAGAATTATTTCGGGCAATCCACAAAGACCACAACATAAATTTCGGAATTGAATGCCAATGTTTATGCAAGGCTGCATCATTACGTTTTGGGGGTCGCCGATCATGCCAGACAGAGTAGAATTGATTAACATAATTTTGCCTTGGGCAAGAAAGATTAAAATAATGAAGAACCAGATGCCAGGCTTGTTTGGCAAATTCACAACTCACCAATAGATGGTCAACTGTCTCATTAGCAACCTGGCAAAAGCAACATTTGAAAGGCCCATTGAATCCACGTTTCTAAAGGCTATCACCAGTCAAAATTTTGTTTTTTAACAGCAACCACACAAAGAAATTAACCTTAGGGAAGCAAGCATACCAAACTGAGTGTCAAATCGATGGAGGAAAGGTCGAATTTTGAGCCGGTGTGAGAGACAGGAACGCAGACTTAGCTGTATAAGACCCTTCAGCGCCCCATCCCTACCGATCTTTGCTTGAAATGTGTACTGGAGCTAGGCCCGTGAGAAGGGAAGAGAGATACAATTTCTGAGCAGATAAATGGACAGGGAGTTCTGGAAAAATCCAGCCAGACCAATTGCCTTCAAGATCCCACTTACATATATCAACAAGTCGATTTAAACCATGATTCTTAAACCAAAACATTAAATCATGCAATTGAGAATCAGAGGAAAAAGATGGAGTGCCTGAGATGGAATCCTCCCAAAGGAGGGTCTTCATCCCATTACCAGGGATTTTAAACAAATTTTGTTTGAAAAATACCAGACATTTCCTGCAGGAATTCCAAATACTAGAGCCAGAAGAAGTATTTTCAGAAGAAATGTTTCTTAAAGAAACCCCGTGTAAATACTTCATCCTAAAGATTTTATTAACAGGGTGCTTGGGATCCTCAAAAAGCCTCCAAACCAGCTTACCTACCATTGCCAAATTAGCAAGACCAGGATCACGTATTTGAAGACCACCATCTGCAGTGGGACGCATGAGGACCTCCCATCTCACCAAATGCATATTTCTTTGGCCACCTTTCCCTCCATTCCATAAAAAATCTCTCATTAGTTTTGAAAGCTGAGCAGAGACAACTTTGGGAGCAAGAAGTAGAGTTGACTGAAAAACAGGAAGCGTTGAAAGAACTGATTTAATCAAGATCAGTTTCCCAGCTTTTGAAAGCCACTGTCCCCCCCACGAGGCTATTTTAGCGTTAAATTTGGCCAACACTTCAATCCACAGAGAAGGAGGAGCCAGACCAAGAGTTAAGGGGAGGCCTAGATACTTGATTTTTTCCCACTTGACAAAACCAGGGAAGCCAAAGAGATTTGAAATCCGGCGCAGAGCAAGCTGATCGATATTCCAACCGTATACTGCACTTTTGTTTTTGTTAATCAAAGCACTTGAGCTTAAACAGAAATTGTTGAGGATATCTTTAAAGGCTCGAGCAATTGCCATAGAGGCCCCTCTCAAAAGAAGAGAATCGTCTGCAAAAAGAGCATGATTGATTGGTTCAATACCCCTGGCGATTTTAATCCCTGGAATATATCCAACATCCTTTTCAGCTAAAAATTTTCTGCTAAGAGTTTCTGCCATCAAGATGTACAACAAGGGGGACAACGGACATCCTTGATGAAGACTTTGAGTGGCTTTAAAGAAATCAGTGGGTCTACCATTTACCAAAAGAGCGATCCATGACTTATCAGTACAAGCTTTAATCAATGAAACAAATTCTGAACATAAGCCAAAAGAATGCAAGACTTCATATAGGAAAGGAAGTTTGACTCGATCGAAAGCATTTTTCATGTCCAGCTTTATTATCATGCCTTTCTCTTTCCGAATGAAACTAGAGTGTAAAGCTTCTTGAACTTGTATGACGTTGTCCACTATTTGTCTGCCTTTTACAAAACCCCCTTGAAGATGAGAGATCAGCTTACCGAGCAAAGGCCTTAGTCCGTTTGCTAAAAGTTTGGCTATTATCTTATAAGAAGCATTACATAGAGAAATTGGTCTGAACCTATCAAAAGAAGAAGGGTTGACATCTTTAGGGATAAGGGCAAGAAAAGTAGAGTTTGTGCACCCACCCATTTTAGCTTTTTTCTGGAAGGCAGTTATCATTCTCAGCAAATCAGACTTGATTATAGGCCAACAAACTTTATAAAAATGAATCGAAAAACCATATGGCCCTGGAGCTTTGTCTGACTCCATGGCCCAAATAACTTCAACAATTTCCTGTTCAGAGAAAGGCTTCATTAAATCACAGTTATCCTCAATACTGCCAGAGAAGGAACATTGAGCAGAAAGTCAGAAGACACATCATCATATGAACAACCATCATCTTTAAATAACTTTTGAATGCCTACTAGCTGATTGCTTAAGAAGGTCTTGGCCTTTAATGGTCACCCCTTCATCATCAATGATTTCCGAGATGTGATTTCTGGAAAGCCTGGCCCTGCATTGACGGTGAAAAAAAGGGGATTTATTGTCCCCAACCTTCAGCCAAAGACTTCTTGACTTCAATCTGAGATACTCCTCCTCCTGCCTGAAGGAAATATTAGTTTTAAGCTGGGCGATCTGGTGAAGAGCAATATGAGAGGAGGTAACTTCTTTATTTTCCAATTCAACTTGCAAAACTGAGAGCTCTGCAACTCTGTCCTTCCTGACACTCATTGGAGTTAGAAGGGGCAGTTTAATCCAATTCTTCAAAGCACATTTAGTCTGTTTCATTTTTTATTCCCAGACATAACTGGGAGATCCATCCACAAAATTGGACCACGCCTGAGAGACCGTATCCATAAACCCTTCACGTTCTATTGATAGAGGGCAAAACCTAAAAGGAATTGGGCCGAGCTCATCTTCAATTTCAAATTGCAAGGAAATTGGATGGTGATCTGACACTAGCTTGGGGAGGATTTTAGATGAAATCATCCATTTGCTGTCCAACACGGGACCCTGCACTAAGAACCTGTCTAATCTGGCAAAAATACTCGCTGCCCCCACTTGTTGGTTTGACCACGTGAACCGGCCAACCTTAGGCTTAATATCAACCAAATCCCAATCGTGTATCATATTTTCCACAGCATCATGCATGAAATCTTTGCCACGCACTCCCCCTTTCTTCTCACACGGAGCTAAAGTCAAATTTAGATCACCGGTGATAATAATGTTTGCTGGTGAATGAAGCACAAGGAAATAAAAAATCGACAACGAACAATCTTTTTTTTCCCCGTAATTAACAAGAACGTAAAGGTTGAATAGGGCAATAGTTAACTTACTGTTGATATGAACAAGCTCTGTAAAGATCCAATGCTGGGTTACAAACTCATTTAAAAGTTGAAATTTATCTTTGCCCCATAAAGTGGCAAGCCCCCCACAAGAATCTCTAGCGCTGACCGCCTTACCAGAATTCATATTCCACTTGTTATTGCTGATGAGAAGTAGAGCATCCTCCTCTATTTTAGTCTCTTGGAGTAATAAGAGATCAGGAGGAGCCAATTTTATTAAATTTTTAATAGCTTCAGCTTTACTAGAATGCCCCAATCCCCTACAGTTCCAAGAAGTTAAAAGCATTACTTACCCAAAGAAGAGGGAGTAATTACTCCCTTAGGAGGTCTGTTTCTCTTATTTCTCCCATAAGACATTTCAATAGTTGCCTGACTGCCTTGAGTCTTGAGCCTTTCAACCTCTTCTTCCCTTATCTCCTTTTTAGACTTCCTACCAACTGTTTTTTTTTGTTCAAAGGAATAACCTTTTGAAGAGTCAGGAATAACCTCATTTTTTTTCCGTGCAATTTCAGCATAAGAAGGAGGAGAGCAAGACATGATAGGAGAGGAGGGAAGGGAGCTACCTTCAGGGGGAAGGGAAACAAAGGAAGGACCAGATAAATCCTTAAGAACAAATATGTCTTCTAAAACAGGCTCGATCACTTCCACATTACTCAATTCTCCTTCTTCAAGGATAGTTTTCGAGGAATTTAGGACATCAAAAGAGTTATGAACACCTTTAAGGATTTCACCAGCTTGGGAAGCTGTCCCAGCCACTGGCCATAGCTGTGACAAAATCTACACTTAAACGGAGTTTGCTCATAGTCCAGCTCTTGTGTGTAAGACCAGTCTGCTACAGTTAATTGAATTGCTTCGGCCAGACCAATCTCCAGATCCACTTCTACACAAATCCTAGCACACAAAAATTGATCTTTCCTTTCAGCCTGGTCTATGTATTTGCCGAGCTTATTCCCAATTATAACCAAAGATTCAGTATTCCAGCAATGCAGAGGAATGAAGGGTAATCTTACCCATACCGGAACTGCAGACGGAACGTCCTGGGAAGGCTCGAAATCGGGAGTCCATTTATTCAAATAAAGACCTTGAGGACCCATGAAGTAAGGGCCATTCCGGAAAATCAGATCTCTATCCTCAACCGATTCAAAGACAAACACGAAGAAACCTCGTCCAACAAAGTGACTGCGAATATCCTTTGAGACAAGAGGCTTCCAATTCCTCTGTACCCATCCTTCAATTGCCTTGGGGGAGGGCCATAGGCCAGTGAATTGACCAATGAGCCCTTGCTCAGCAAGGTTTAACGCAGATCACAAATCCTTTTAGCAGATAGCTCAACTGAAGGAATGTCTACTTTCTTTACAAACTTATTAGATGCCCCCCCCTTTCTCTTATAGCTGGAAGCAATCAACGTTTTGAAAGCTTCTAGATTAGGAGGTAGAGATAACGGAGGATCCCCTTCAGGATCCATTTAGACCAGAGAGCCAGGAAACTAAAAGAAACTGCGAAGCTCCCAAAGAAACTCAGACCTACCCTCCTTTTACAACCAAACCCCAGACCAAAGAGCTGAAAATCCTCTGGCAACACCACTTAACAAGCAATCCATCCACCAAAGGACGAGGACAGAACTTAGCCAAAGAAATCTTCCACAGCAAAAACCACAGAACCACGTTCAAGCAACAATGCTCTTTTCCAAAACTCCAGCCAAACGGGGAAAAATTCTCAAGTCTCAAGAAATCCTATGCCCATAATTGAGAAATCCTGAACAAACAACCTCCCAAAGCAATGCAGAAGTTTTCTTGGAAAGCTAAGATCTGAATCACTCTCCACGAGCTTTAATTCTTGGATCCAATAACCAACATAAGAGAAACCAGAGCCTATACACTCTTGCAAACACCATGAGGCACAAGCTAGCAATGATCAAGACTCAAAAATCCCCAAAAATCGACAGATTTTTAATAATAATGGATGCTTGTAATTAATTGATAGGTCTGAGGGTTATTATCAATAAGCTTAGTTTAAGTAAAACAAAAGTTTGAAAAACTGACTGTTCCAATCGTATTAATTTACAAAATTGAGACCTTTAAGGAAAGAACCCTATTATAGACAATGACCCTAGATAAGTTATCTGGAAAATGGGGAAACAAAGGGGACTTCCAATTGTCGATGGAAGTATTTCTCTATTGAGAAAATGGGGAAACAAATTGGACTTCCAATCGTTGATGGAAGTACTTCTCTATCCAAAAAATGGGGAAACAAAGGGGACTTCCAATCGTCGATGGAAATATTTCTCTATCCGGAAAATGGAGAAACAAAGGGGACTTCCAATTGTCGATGGAAGTATTTATGATGAGAAGATTTATACGAGAATTCATAAAATAATTGTTTCATAAGCACTTGTGAAATAACCATAAGTCATCTAAGAATGTAGGGGAGAGAGTTTTGATGATAGAGGGGCTAGTGATTTTTGATGAGGAATGCTCAAAGAAACACTTAAGAAAAGGGCCATGTGTAAAATTGGTAAACAATGATAGAAAATAGCCATAGGGAACAATGATTCATGAACAATCACTAGGAAAATTTTGGATGACTTGGGGTAGTGGAAAATTAAGATGATAAAGGATGACTGTAGAGGAAGTTTATGAATTTAACTAAGGGTCATAGTCATAAAAAATAAGTGATCAAACTAGTCATTGGAAAACTGAAGGGATATGAAAAGTTCTGATTTTTTGATGGAAGCACAAGATGGAGAACTCTAAGATTCAAAAGTCTTGCGATTGGATGGGGCCAATATCTTTGGCATCGAAATATTTTGATGACGTATGTTCTTACTAATTTTTGAAAAGCTAGAAAATGTTCATTAGTAACATACAATATAGTCGTTGGGAAATATAGGTCCATATCAGTGAAGGATGAGAACTGTTGACAAAAGGGTTTGAGCATAAAACACGATAAACAAAATTGTCATTGGGATAGTAACAAAGTTATGTTAGTTGATAGAAACTTGATGATGTAGTTTAAAGAGTTTAGAGTGAAATTTTCATTTTTCCATAACTTTGTCACATAGAATTAGTTTGACATGAAATTTGAAATTGTTTGCAAAGCCATTACCTAGCAAAACATCCTTGAGAACAATTTTGTAGCTCAACTTGATTTTTTTATAACAATAACGGATATAAGTTTGTGTTAAAAAGGTTGTAGCTGAACAGTAAATAAGAGTAATACAAAAGTGGGAATTATCATGGACATGATTATTAGCTCTTCCAAAAAAAAAAGCTATCATAATTGATCTATTGGCCTTTTTAGATAAGTATATGAAACTACTAAAAGTGTACACCCAATAAAAGATGCCTAAAAATTGATTTACATAACGATATGAATTCAATGAAGTATTGGCTGCGAGATTCTCTTGGTTCTTCAATGACCTAGTGCATGCTTGGATCGCAAAGCTCCATGACTTCAAGCATTTGGGGAATTGTTTTTTCTTTGGTGTCTATTGGGGTGGAACTTGAAGATTGTTGATGATTTGATGTTACTAAATAAGTTCCTTTGTTGATGTTATCATTGATGGATTCGAGAGCCATACAATCTGCCTCTAGTGCTTGGATTTGTCTTTGTTGCATTACAATGTTCATGTTCTCAAAATTCCATGAATTGATGGAGTGGTGCAAAGGCTTCTAACCTTGCAAATTGAGCTAACTCTACTTTCAATTTTCTAGCTACCTTTTTCATGAAGTGCTCATTGCTTTAATTGTATTTGAAAGGGAAAGGATTTAGGTTCTGTTTTCATTTATGTATTCTTCTTGTCTCTAGAGAATCCTATGAATATTGTAGATAGCCCTTTCACATTTCCCATGGCATCTTAGGCGTCCATGGATCTTTAGAATGCATACGAAGGTTCAATATGAAACATGGGGATAGATAGTTAATTGTTTCCCCAAATGTTGTACGGATATAATGACCTGAAAACATGGAAAATTCCCAAATTCCACGAAGAGATGGCCTGCCTATCAATGATGCCAATTATTTTAGACACAAAACAAGAGTTACAAAAATACCCAAGTTGATCCAACCAAGGTTATGCCAACTTGTAAATAGAAGAGATTTAAAGAGTAAATCCTATTCGACCTTTCGTGAGAACATATGAGGATCGAAATCACAAATATATACCACTAGATCCAAAGGTCTAGACAATTTCAAGATTGCCAGAGCCTTCTTTTCCACTGAAGGTGCAAAGAAACACCAAAATACAATGACCATATTCTAACATAATATCACAAAACTTAAAAACACCAAGAATGGATTTCAAACAACTTCTATTTCCATAGCAAATTATACTTGGAACTTAACTGAATACGACATACGTCATTGAGACCGGGCTTAATGAAATTGATGTTGAGCATTGCAGATTCCTCTAGTTCTAGGTAAGGGTGAATACACAACATGGTGCCTATTATCCCATGTTCTCCCACAAAGAAATGTCTAGAGTATTCAAATAGAAGGGGTGTCGGGAGGAATGGCATATGTGATTCCATCCCATATCTGTCTTGACCTTTAAATGCATCATAAAACTTCACTTCCTTCGAGTCACTATATGTATAGTTACATGGCATATGGACTAAAAAGGTTTGAATAATGGGATTCTTGATTAAGAAAATTGGGGGATTAATGTGGTAAATGAAAGGCCTTGAGCACGAGATACATAGAGTCAATCCTATCTGACCTTCTGTGATAATATATGAGGACCACAATCCTAGATATATACCACTAAATCCATAGAGACAAACAATTTCAAGATTGATGGAGCCCCCTTTTCCATTGAAGGTTTAAAGACACACTAAAATACAATGACCAGATTCTAACATAATATTAAAAAACTAAAAAACCCTCAAAATGACTTTCAAATAACCACCATTTCCATTGCAGATTAGATTGGGAACTTAACCAAATATGACATACCTCATTAAGACTATGCTTGATGAAACTGATGCTTTGCTCTATAGATTCCTGTAGTTCTAGGTAAGGGTGAATAGGCACCGGGGTTCCCTCCCGCCTTCTCCCACAAAGAAATGGGGCTGAGCATTCAAATTGATGAGACGTTGGGGGGAATGGCATGCATGATTCCATCTTATATCTGCCTTGACCTTTAAATGCACCATTAAAATTCACTTCCTCTGAGTTTCTATGTGTACAATTGCATGGAATATGGATTGAAAGGGTCCGAATTATGTGATTAATGATCAACAACATTAGGGAATTGGGAGATAATGGTCTTCCCCATTTTGTGCATTACCCCTCTTTCAAATGAGTTGCTAAGTTGGCATGAGTATCTGCTTGTCTATTTAGGCCTTGAGAATGTGGTAGAACTCGATATCTCAAAAATGATAGGCTTCATGCTTAATTCGTGGGATTAACTAAGCTATAGATTTTTTCATTGTGATGTGAATCTTTCTCATGAGCTTAATTATTATTTCCTAATCTACAACTACTAACATAGATTGCACCTTTGATGATTTGACACTTTGGAATACTTTGTAGTAATGCATATGCCTCTACTTTATTATTGGTTGTAATTCCAAGACCCCAAGCATAGCTGATTTCCAAAGTTCCTCTAGGATCAATGATGAACCCCCCACCCTACCCCCTCGCACTTGATGTGCTTAGTTTAACTGGAAATTGAAGATAATGAAAATATTCAAATTTAGGGAATTGAGGTTGTAAAAATTGAGTAAAGAATCAGATTGATATAATGAAGGGGAAAGTGAGAACCCGACCCATTAAGGAGTGGTATTTAAAACTATAACTGGATTAGATGACTCGCATAATCAAATGACAAGATTCCTCAAAAAACACTTTTCCTAGGAAAAACTCCATTCACAAAAGATAGAAAATGGTGGAAAAGTGACTAGATATTGAAGATCTAGAAAATTTGTCATAGTAGAGATTTACTCTCCTACACATATTGAGTGACAAAAAGTGGAGAAAGTGACAAGTTGTCACCTTGACACTGACATAAAATTTGATTGAGTTTGTGTATCAGTAGGATGAATACTTTGAGTGTGCACAAGATAAAATACTAGTAGAGTCTAATACGAACGTTTTGCCAACTCTCCCATGATTTTCCTCCAATGGTGGCAAAGGTTTGTCTTAGACTTTGATTTGCAAGAGTGGAAATTCATAAATTTAATAAGCTAGTTTACTTATGGAAGGTGTAACAAATTGCTCCAAAATTTGTTTGAGGCAAATTTATAGAAGAACAAATTTTAGTATTTGGTTATCTGAATTTGATTTGCGAAAACCATTTTCCACATGGAATATCTTCAAGATGCATTAAAATTGGAAGAAAGTGCCACTAATGAAGATATGAGTGCAATAGATGCAAAAAATGGATTTTAATGATTGTATAAGCGAAGATCATGAGAAGCATTATGCTACATTTGGAAAATATGGAGGCACCACCTAATGCAGATGGAGTTAGAGTTGGAGTTTGTTACCATAATGGCCACTTGGAAAATGTGGAGGTACTACTTGATGCATATAGAGTTAAGAGTTTAGAGTATACCATAATAAAAATACTAGTGTAAGTGGCAAGGTTGTGTCAATAGATGGTTAGAGTTCTAATGTGAATTTGATTTTGAGATCAAACACATAAAATGAAAAACAAAACAAGATTGCTGGTAGACTCAATAGAAGATTGTATTCAATGTACATGATTTTAATCAACATATGTTAATTTTATTTGTAGAGAAGAGTTTTTGAATTTGTTGCATAACACAAAAAAGTATAGTAGAGGTATGATAGATATCCATTGGTAGAAAATGAGTCCTCATGTATAAAAAAATCAAATGCATGCTCCCAACTCTTGTAATGAGGAATACCATTGTAAATAAGATGCATAATGTGCCATATTTCAATTATCTAAGTTAGTATGAGAAGATAATTACAACAAGAAAATAGTACTTTTGAGTATGGGATGAAGGTAGAAGTTACTGAGAACATATCCAAGTATATGAACACATACATCTAACTAGTTGGTTATAACCTTAGCCACTCTTAGAATGGATGTGGGAAGTTGTGAATCGTGATTATGGATTTGATCATTGGTTGCTAGGGATAATGGTATAACATGATTCCATTCTCGCAATAGTGGAAAAACTGACAAAAGTTTCCCATTTTATCCAGGAATGATCAATACATAAGTTTGTTAGAATAACATATACTTTTATAAAAGATATTTTCAAATTGTAGGGAGTGTTGAAGCCCATTTTATTGAAAGAGACAATAAGTTCTCCTTGATTACAAATGTAATGCTCCATATTTTGACATTTGGTTATTAAAATTCTAATGTGAATTAACTTAGCATTTTAATTACTTATTATTTGTTGGGCTCACTAGATTAATTAAGATTTTTGTTATGTGAACATATGGACTTTCCTATGTGTGGATAGTAAATGCATTGCCATTTTATTTTATTAATTGTGATGAATATGTGATTTCATTTTAACATACAATTTAATGTGGAATATGGATATGTGGATGCTAGTTTAGTTTGTACTTTGGATATAGAACAAGTATGATATACACTGCAAAGAAACTAACATGCTTATGTAAAATGTCATTTTAGTGATATAGATGATCACTTAAAAGAGTTAGACATGTTTATACATGAGATTTATAGTTGTGAACTAAAACACATGTTGACTGGTTATGACATAGCTAGATTCCTAAATTACCAAGGGGCATGAGATGTCCAAGACATCAAGAGGATAATGATGCGATCTCAATTTTTCTTATGTTCTAATTGTGAATTCCAATATTCCCGACTATTGGAATATTTAGCTATATTGAGAGTTGGGGGGGGGAGAATAAATATAGGATAGGTTTTTAACTTTCAAATATTATTTATCATCCATGACATCTTTTAACAAAATCAATCATTACATTAATACACAAGAGACTGTAAGATTTAACATGGAAACCCAATAAGAGAGGAAACCACATATCTATGTTCTTTCTATAAACAATGATTTGCAGACACCCATATGATAAAGACACCAATATCCCAAGTTTATAAGTGACAACCTATAAGAGGGACCAAAACCATGGATTCTCTAGCACGATCTCTCTATATTTTCCAACACCAATTGGAAGGAAGTACCAACTCCTTAGATTCTCCAACACCAATTGGAAGGAAGCACCAGCTCCTTGGATTTTGTATTGATGCACCGTGCAACAACTCACTTGTTGCACTTTGTTATGTCGTGATTTTATCTGCGCAAGACAATATTTACTCCTATTGCACTTTTCTCTACGCAAGACAGTCTTCACTATTGTCACACTCTGCTCTCCATAAGATACTCTTCACTATTGTCACACTCTACTTTTTTGTACTCTGCACTGTGCAAGATATTCTTCATTACTGCCACACTTTTCTCTATCGCTCTATGCAATGTGCAAGGCAATATTAACTACTGTCACACTCTACTTTGTCGCAATCTACACTATGCAAGTCAATATTCACTCCACAAGACAACTCTAACTATTGCGTAGTCTTTAACTTTTGTTTTGCTACAATGCAACTTCAACAGTTTTCAACTTCTTCGCTACTGCATCCTCAACTTTAAACATCTATAGCTTCTGCGCAACTTCTTCTACAAGAAAACATCTCTTCCTCTTTACATGGTGCGCCTTCTTTCTTTAGCCACTAAGGAAAACTTTCAAAAGAATGTCATCAAGAATATCTTCAAAATCCAGAAAACATCTTTAGATCCATTTTCAAGCCCTAGAAGACCTTTCTCTTCCACAAGTGTGCACCTCTTTTAGAGCTCCATCATTTCTTATATGGATGAACAAATGAGGAGGTGCTCCATTTATTTATAATGTTCTTAAATCACTTTATGGGCCGACATAACATTGTACAATATCTTGGCAGGGCCGACCTAACATTCTGGCTGGGTTGACTTTACAAATTCTTTCATATCTCCTTATTCCTATGAAGTTAGAGGGATTTCCATATACCGTTGGAAAGGTATCAGAAAAATATTTACAATTATGTAACCTATAATTCATTTTGAGTAAGGTATTTAGTGTAAAAATTCCTTCAAATATAGGGTATCCAAACCATATATCCAAAAACAATATTTCCAATAATCTTCATCTTGCAATCTCTATCTATAGTTTCCTTGCCTTTGACATCAATGTCAACAATATTTCCAACAATCTCTCCCTTTGTTATTGATGGAAGCCTTTCGACAATTTTGCAACAAACATGTAGGTACTCCCCCTTGTCTGCAATTCTGTATCCGTGTAATTATGTTTCTGTGCAATTATGTCTATGTGCAAATTATGTTTCTACGTAGTATCTGCAATTCCCCCCCTGTGCAATTTATCCGTGCAATTATGTTTATGTTACATTTTGTTTCTGCGCAGTATCTACATCCCCCCCCCCTCAACACGCAATTTCTCCCCCTTTGACATCAATGAATAGTGGATGCTTCACATGGACTCATGCTTCTCTTTCTTCTCTTGTTGCTCCCCCTATCTGAATGATTATCTGCTTTTGCCAATTCCTTTGACTACTCCCTAGCTTTGCTGTGTTCCCACAAATTCCGACATTGATGAAGCTTGAGCAAATTAATGAGGAGTGGGAATTACTCCCAATTTTTGTTTGAGATACTCAAAGGTATTCCTAGGAAGAGGCTTTGTGAAAATGTATGCAATCTGCTCCTTGGTGACGACATAGTCCAACTTGACGTTGTTTTCGATGACTTGTTCTCTCAAAAAATGATATTTTATAGGGATATGCTTTGTATTGGAGTGCATTGCAGGATTCTTGGAAACACTAATTGCACTTGTGTAATCACACAAAATTGGAATAGGTTGATCGTACTCTACTTGGATATCCTTCAAGGTTTGCTTCATCTAGAGAATTTAGGAACAACATGCTACTGTTGCAATGTATTATGCCTATGCTATAGATAAGGAGACTGAGGATTGTTTTTTACTCAACCAGGATACCAAACAATTGCCCAAGAAAAAAGTTGTTTCGCTTTTGCTTTTCATGTCATCCATACTTTGTGCCCAATCTACATCAACATAAGCTATCATAGTCGTCATTACTTTGTGGGTACCATAAACCAAAATCCAAAGTTCCTTTTATACATCCAAAGATTCTTTTTATGACTTGAACATGGGTTTCCTTGGGTGGTGCTTGAAACCTTGCAACCAGTCTTACAACCTGAATATAAACATCTGGCCTTGAGGTTGTTACATATATTAAGTTGTCAATCATTGATTTACAAAGTTTTTGATCCACATCCTTTGCTTCATCTTCTTTGCTTAGCTTGCAACTAGTGATCATGGGAGTATACACTGTTTTACAGTCTTCCATGTTAAACTTATTTAACATTTATTTTACATATTTGGTTTGAGAAATAAAAATACCCTTATTGAGTTGGGAAATATGCAGTCCTAGAAAGGAGCTTAGCTCTCCAAGTATAGACATTTAAAACCATTTATTCATTTCTATTGCAAAGTTTTATCTTAGCCTATCATCATCAATTCCAAATATGATATCATCCACATAGACTGCAATGATAATCATATTTTCATAGTCAATTTTTATGTATAAATTGGTTGCAACATCTCCTGTTTTAAATCCTTGTTGCTTCTAGTATTTGTCTAGCCTTGAGTACGAGGCTCTAGAGGCTTGCTTTAATCCATAGAGGGCTTTCTTCAATCTGCAGACATAGCCTCTATTTTTGGCCAAAATATATCCTTTTGGATGTTTGATATACACTTATTTCAAATCCCCTTTAAGAAAATATGACTTAACATCCATTTGGTAGACCTTAAAGTTTTTGGAGCATGCATAGGCCAAAAACATTCTTATTGCTTCTAATTATGGCCACATGAGCAAAAGTTTCTTCAAAGTTTATCCCTTCAATTTGAGCATAACCTTTACATAATAATATTGCTTTCTTTTTTTTTACCTGTCCATATTCATTCAATTTGTTTTTGAAAACCAGTTAGTGCCAATAACATTTTTATCTTTGGGTCTGGGAACAAGTTCCCAAGTTTGTTTTTTTCTCAATCTGATTCAATTCTTCTTCCATACCATTTACCCAACATTCATCTGTCCTAACTTCCTCAAACAATTTTGGCTCTATTTTAGAAATTAGAGAGAAATGTACCTCTTCAGAAGTGTTTTCAAAGTTCCTCTTTCTTGTTTGTATACTTGCACTTTTATCACCAATGATTAAATCCTCAGAGTGGTTCTTTTGAACATACCTATAAGGAGCCTTTGTATCTGGTCATTTCTTCTTCTTTTTATATTGTTGGTTGATCATATTCATCTATGGCCATTGATATTTTTGATCTATGAGTTATTGTTTCTTCTACTTTCACATCTGAGATTTCCATAATCTTATTTAGCTTCAAATTGTAGCATTTATAGGCCTTGTTTTTAAAGGAATATCCAAGGAAGATGCCTTCATTAGTCATGGAGTCAAACTTTCCCAAATTTTCATCATTTGTTTTGATGTAGCATTTGCTCCCAAACACCCTAAAGTGTTTAACTATTGTCCATTTGTGTGTCCATTTCTCATCGGAATTTTTGTTGCTATCAACTTCAATTCCCCCCTATTTAAAATATGGATAATAGTATGAATTTCTTGGGTTCAAAATATATCAGGCAATTTGGATTCATTAAACATTGTTATGTCCATCTCATTCACAGTCATGTTCTTCCCCTATGCTACTCCATTTTACCATGGAGTCCCGGTAGCCAAGAAATTTCTCCTAATTCCATGTTGCTCACATAATTCCTAACATTCATTTGAGGTGTACTCACCCCCATTATCTAATCTTAGCGACTTAATTTTTAAATCAGCTTCATTCTCAATTGTTTCTTTAAAAACTTTGAACATCTCAAAATCCTTCGATTTTCTTTTGAGAAAAGAGACTTAAGTCATTCTAGGATAGTCATCAATGAACATAATAAAACAAGACTCACCATTTAGACCTTTTGTTCTCAGTGGTCCACAACGATCAATATGCACTAGTTCCAGATGTTTCATTGTAGAATATTCTTTTGTCTGTAAACTAATCCTTGTTTGTTTTTCCATGCAAACATTTGTTGTAGATGAAGTTTGAGGGATTTTTAATTTTTGGTATGTCTCTCATTGCTTTCCTTTTGTTGATCTTTATCAAGTAGTCAAAAATTATATGACCCATTCTTCTGTGCTAGAGCCAACTTTCCTGTACTTGGACCATACAACATTTTTATTCCTTCTTCTCATCCAATATGTACACATTATTTGAAGTTATGGATGTTGTTGCTACTAACTTGCCTGAATCTTCTTTCCTTATTTTACATCTCTTAGAATCAAAAGTGAGGATGTGCCCTTGATCACACATTTGGATGACACTAAGAATGTTATGCTTCATATTTTCTACAAGAAAGGCATTTTCTGATGTAGCCTTTTCATTCCAAAGACTCACTGTGCCTTTCCCAAGAATTTGGGTAGAGCCATCATCTCCAAAGTAAACACTGCCTCCTTTTTCCCTTTTAAGATCTATAAATATTTCCTTATCTCTGGCAATATGTTTAGAGCATCCACTATCAATATACTGATGACCATTTTTGATTTGTGCATGTAAATCTAAATCACATTCTTCTTGGCTTAGTTTTTATTGTCTTTCTTTGCCAAATTTCTTTATGATATTTCTAATTTTTAGAAGAAGAACCGTTGTTTACATTTTTCTGGCATAGTATAAAGTCTTGGGGTTTTATGGCCATAATTGTGACCATTCATAGAATTTAATATAGATACAAGGGCCCAAAGGGATTGGGGTTTCCATCCATAGTACTATTACGATTTTTGATTTCATTGCTTACATGACCAACCTTGAGACTTTAAAGGAATTTCTATTTCTCTCAAAATCATCTTTTGCATATGCTCTCAAATTTATAGCTTTATGAACAAAATTGTTGCAATAATAATAGTGATTCAAAAAGAGAATTCGATACTTGGTAATAAAATATCATCTTTATGAAAAAACTCCCTTACTCTCGTTGTTCATGCACGATAATTGTTGACTGTCCTTCCTTTGGTGGTTGTTGTCTTCCTTTTTGATAGAACTCTTGATGGCACCTGCATAACTTCTTTCTTCATAGTTAGACACCATTGAGCTTGAGCATTTATAAAATTTAATTGTCCATATCATATTCCAGACCTGTCAAAATATGGTCTTTTGCGGTTGATGATTTCATTTAATGCTTTAGTGCTGCTTCCAAATTTATCTTGATAGGTTAATTGGGTGTTTACTTGATGCAGTTCCTTTACCAAAGAGACAATTTCAGCCTCCAACTGCTCACACAATTTATCCTTTTATTTCAGTTCTCTTGTTAGGTATTCTTATATTTTCCTTGCTTCTTCTAGCTAAATTTTCTGATCTTTAATGACTTCTTCATATTTCAGTAGTTGATCCTTTGGTTGATTATTCTTCTTTCTTGCTTTTCTCAAGTCATCTAAGGCACCAATAAGCTCCCCCTCGAGGTCTACTTCAACATTCACTTCATCTCCAGAATTTTTATTCTCAAGTTCTTCATTTAATGCCATGAAGAGTAGTTCTCTTGTATCATTGTCACTATCATCTTCAACTGATGAGTTTTTCACTCTTTAGAGTAAATAATCTTCTCTTGCTTATTTGTCTTATTTTCAGATTTTCCTTCTTTGTACATATTCCTCCTTTATTTATTACTATGATATTCCTCATCAGCACTATCTCTACTTTATTTATAAGGGCATTTAGAAGCATAGTGTCCTATTTTACCACACTCAAAATATTTAAAAGGTAACTTAACTTTGTATTTTCCACAACCTCTCTTGAGTTTCTTGACAAAGTTTGCTTCTTCATCATTAGATTCATCAGAGAAATTCTTACTTGACTCTTGTTTGAAGCCTTGAAGGCGACTTCCTTCCTTGAAGTGTTTTATTTCTTAGTTCTCATCTCATATGTAGTAAGGATTTCATGAAGTTCATCCATTGTCACTCTGTCAAAGATCCTTTCTATTTTCTAGAACTGAGACTTTGGAATCAAACCTCAAAGGAAAATTTCTCAAAACCTTTTGTATAATTTGCTGCTTCTGAAACTTCTTCTCCAAGACCTTTGATGGTGTTGACTACTTCATCTACATAGATAAAGTAGATTGCAATATTCTCATCTTCCTTCATCTTGAGGATCTCAAACTATCCTTTATGAGTTTGTAGCTTTTCCTTCTTTACAGTGTCATCTCCTTCATAAATATTTTGGAGTTTGTCCCACATCTCTTTTGTTGTTTTACACTACATGACTTTTGCAAACTTTGAATATTCTAGATCACACATAATTGCATTTTTGGATTTTGTATTGCATACATAAATATTTTTCCTAGATTCCTCTATTGGTGGAGTATTTGGAACTGTATAACCATCCTCAAATTGCTGCCAAATGTCAAGTCCAAGTGATTGCAAAAACATTTACATTCTTATGCTCTAGAAGGAATAATTGGATCCATAAAAATGTGGTTCCCTTTTTGTTGACAAACCTTCATGTCTATCAATGAGTGTTGTAGGGACTTTCCTTCCAGTTGTCAAACTGTTCCTGAAGGATCATGCTTTGATACCAATTGTTAGCATATTCAACTACATTAAAGGGGGGGGGTGAATCAATTTAGGATAGGTTTTTTACTTTCAAATAATATTTACCATCCACATCATCTTTCAATGAAATCAATCATTACATTGATACACAAGAGACACAAGGATTTAATGTGGAAATCCAACAAGGGAGAAAACCACAGAAAGATGTTATTTCAATAAAGAATGATTTGCAGACACTCATCTGCTGGAGACACCAATATCCCAAGTTTACAATCGACCTCCTATAGGAGGCACCAACCCCTTGGATTCTTTAGAACCAACTAGAAGGAAGCACCAACTCCCTAGATTCTCCAGCACCAACTGAAAGAAAGCACAGACTCCCTAAATTCTCCAGAACCAACTAGAATGAAGCACCAACTCTATGGATTTTGTATTGATGTACTGTGTGACAACTCACCTATTGCAGTCTATTTTGTCATACTCTACTCTAAGCAAGACAATATTTATTCGCATCACACTCTGCTTTGTGCAAGGAAATAATCATTATTGTCACACTCTACTCTATCGCATTCTACTCTGCACAAAATAATCTTCACTATTGTCTCTATTTGCAAGACAACTATGACTAATACACAGTCTTTAACTTTTGTTATGCTATTGCACAGCTTCAACAATGTTCTACGTTATTTCACCCTCACTTTCAAACATCTATAGATTTTGCGCAACTTCTTGTGTAAAAAAACATCTCTTCCTCTTTGCATGGTGCACCTTCTTTCTTTGAACACCTAAGAAAAAATTTCAAGAGAATTTTGTCAAGAATATATTCAAAACCAAGAAAACATATTTAGGTCCATTTTCAAGCCCTAAAATACCTTCCTCTTCCACAAGTGCGCACCTTTTTCCAAGCTCCATCATTGTTTATATGGATGAACAAATGAGGAGGTGTTACACTTATTTATAATGTTTTAAATCACTTTTTGGGTTGACATAACATTGTACATATCCTAGAAGGGCCGAACTAACATTTTGGATGGTTGTAATGAGTGATGAATAATGCATTATTTAATGATTCTTCCACATGTTGATTTATGGGAATATAAGTCGAATAATGCATTAGGGGAAATAAATGTTGATTATTAGTGCCCACACTTAAGACACATACATTGGCCACATATACACCATTTTTCGAGCATATTACTATGAATGGTCAATACATTAGTTATTAATAATTTGGTTGATAAACTATTGAAGTATTACTTATGTGTTGAAGGTGTAAATAAATGTTGAAATATTATACATAAATGGGTCAAATACATTGTTTTTTTTCATGGGGTTCATGGCAATGGAGATTGGTGCTTGCTACACCCACGGAAACTCCCCTGGTATTCCATGAGGAATGTGGGAAGGATGGATGTTGTCATTAGAAAGGTGGATCAACAAGATAATCATATATGCCCATTTAAGAGATCAACATGTCACTTACAAGGATTGAACATGTGTAGCAAACATTCCTCCCAACCACTCAATCTATGTCCAATGGATTGGGTTATATGCACTGTTAGCATAATATGTATATACANATATTTTGGATTGTTGATAATATATATATATATATATATATATATATATATATATATATTTGATATCAAGAAACTAGAGAAGTTTTGTATTTATAAAAAAAGCTGAGCACAAACATCCTTACATCGACTGGTTTCCAAAAATTGCTCTGTTGTAATAGAGCTTACAGAGGCGTAGAAACAGATTACAATGAAGTGAAATATTCTGAATTTTTTTCTAAGATTGAGGCTGCCCCTGTACGTGTAATGTTTGACAAACTGTTTGTTCAGAAATAAGCAAAAATACATAACATATATACATATACATATACATATGCAGAACACAAAATTTCAGAAAAATTGAGAGGGGAGGCCTGTCATTTTTGTATTTTCATAGCAAAGCCTGATCCTGCGTTGTCTTCGATGGTGTAGACTTTTCATTCACTATTTGATGGTGCTCATCAAATTCACTTTGCGAGCTGAGTAGATCTGAAAGGATAGAAGTAAGTTTTTCTTTCATAATTCGAGGACGCCTGAATTCTTTCTTGATGGTGGCATCATCATTGCATGTGAAGTAAAGGCTTGTATAATCCATGAGCTAGGGGGGGAGACACTTATTTATAACGTTCCAGAAGATGGAAGAGTAGCTATGATAGCCAGGACACGTCGATGGATGCTTGCTCTAGTGTTGAAGTTGAGCAATGGAGGGGGGGGGATGGTGAGGTCCCTTTGAAGTGAGGTGGTTAAGGGACATGTTTGAGAACTGTTTGGTCTCTTATTGAGACTATACCTATCTTATTATTCACCCCTTGATTGGCGATTTTGTCTACTTTACTGTTGTTCTGTCTTAGGATGTGATAATCCGTGGCTTGAATATTTGAGCTCTTCTTGATGATTCTTTTATGCAAACGACTGCAGTTGGTTGTCTCGTCAGTGCATCCATTCCTCATTTTCTGAATTATTTGTTTGGAGTCTCCAAAAACAATGAACTTGCTGATGTTTTCTTTTTTAACCATTTTGATTCCTAGTAAGAAGGCGAGCTATTCTGCTTCAGTGTTGGATTTTATTCCAATCCCCCAGGCGAAAGAGACCATTGGATTTCATCGGGGGTCAAAGATAATTCCACCCGCCCCTGCCTTCCTTGGATTGCATTTCGATGATCCATCGAAGAAGAGAGTATGGAAATGAAGATTCTTTTTCCATTGATGGAAACATTTCTTATCTTTCCGAATTTCCCAGTCTGATAGAAGGATATTGGTTTGAGGGGAGCTCTGCAAGCATAAATTTTTGCAGAAGGTTACTTCCGAAGGGCTGAATTTTTCAGCTTCTTTGAAGATGATGTGCTTGCTATTCAAATTTTTGGAGATCATATTCTTGAAATCCAAATTTGCCAACAAGTATTTTGAGGTATAGTGTTCTAGATGCGCTACATAGTGGGTTTCCTTCCTGTCCTGTCAGGGTAGAAGGTCTTCCAGTTTGAAACCATGTTTGAAATATTGCCTAGTATCCACCCTTTAATGACAAGAGATCCAAGGGAGCATTCCCAGACTTGGATTGCCACTGGGTAGGTTAGAAAAAGATGTAAGCCAATTTTGGTGTGGGTGGAACAAAGTGCGCATATTGAGCCCCCCTCAAATCCTCTTTTTCTAAGATTATCAACAATGAGCAATTTGTTTTGAGCTAACAACAAAAATAATATGTTAACTTTGGAGATACCATCAGGGTTCCATATCTTATTCCAGTTGATTGTGTTTTGGTTTCCATCATTGCTTTTTAGAATTTTAAATCCTTCTTTTACTTTGTAGTGCCCATGAATTCCCCATCCTTTGATATCTTGATCCTGGATATTTGAGGGAGATATACCATGCAGGAGGGAGGTAAAAGTTTTGTATTCTTCTTCAAGATGCTCTGGGGATGCAGTATTTTCCATTCCTTCCAATTCCCACTGTTGTCCCAAGATGAGATATCGTAGAGCTTATTATATCCATTTTCTTGCATCCAGAGTTTAAGATTGGGAATATTGGCTTCAGCAATGGGAGTGAGCTTGAGAACCTTATTGTTCAATCCAGTAACTATTGTCTTTGATTAGACCAACATATTTTTTGCACAGGTTCCAAATGGGCGAGCCTTTACCTTTCCATTCAATTTTTAAACTCCTTTCTCTTGGAGTTTTGAGGTACTTTTTTCTGAGGACCTCCTTCTACCACTCCTTCCTTCCTGATATGAAGTGCCAGACCAGCTTGGAACCCATTGCCTGGTTCATTAATCCAGGGTCTCTGATTACAAGCCCTCCTCTGTTTTTGTCCTCTAAAACCTTGTTTCAGCTTACCAAGTTGAACTTTTTGCCGAAGGTTTTCCCTCCTTGCCACATAAACTTTCTGAGCTCTTTGCTAATGTCATTTTGGATTGACTTGGGAGCTGAGAAAATGGCAAATGACAATATAGGATAAGAGGAAAGGATGGATTTTATTAGAGTTAACTTACCTGCTAAATTGAGCCAACGTGATCCCCAAGCTTGCAGTTTGTTTTTGATCTTTTGAATGATGAAATTCCATGATTGAGAGTTGCTAGAGCGCTTAGAGATGGTAATACCCAAGTACAAGAAAGAATTCCAGTCTATATTTACCTTGATTCCCAGTATCTGAGCAATTTCACTAAGGATCGCTGGTGAGCAGTTCCAGCCATAAATCCAAGATTTTTGAGAATTTAGTTTGCTTCCAGAAACTTTGAGAAACAAGTCCAAAGAGGTTCTAAACCTTCTTGTAATTTGAGTGGATGCACTTCCAAGTAATATGGTGTCATCATCAAACTGTGTGTGGTTGATGGCTTGCACTCCTCTCACGAATGAGATGCCAGACAATATTTTTTCATTTTTAAGCCTATTAAGCCTTCTGCTGAGAGCATTTGCAATTAAGATGTATAGGAAGGGCGACATTGGAAATCCTTGTCAAATCCCTCTCTTAGGTTGGAAGAAAGTAATGGGCCTACCATTGACTAGAGGAGCCATCCAAGGGTTGTCTATGCAAGCTTTTACCCATCTAATGAAGGGGGGAGGAAACCCAAATCTGTCTAGAACCTTATAGAGGAAGGAAAGCCTTACTTTGTTGAAAGCATTGACAAGATATAGCTTAATAGCCATTCCTGCTTCTTTTGTGAGTTTGGCTGGAGTGAATTGCTTCTTGCACCAGGAGAATATTATCATAGATCTGCCTACCAGCTATAAAACCTGCTTGATTCTCAGAGATGATGAGGGGGCTTACCTTTTTTATCCTGTTGGAGATAATCTTGGTGAGGATTTTGTAAGAGGAATTGCATAAGGAGATTGTCCTGTACTTTTTTATAAAAGAAGGGTTTCTCTCTTTCGGTATGAGGGCAAGGAAGGTGGAGTTGGTGGCTCCCTCTATTTTATCTCTAGACTGGGTCCAAGTAATCATTCTCAGAAGGTCTTTTTTAATGATGTTCCAACAACTACTGTAGAAGATGATAGTGAAACCATCAGGCCCGGGGGTCTTGTCTGGAAGAAGAGACCAAACAACCTTGGTGATTTCTTCCAGAGTAACCTTTTGTGTTAGAAAGCCAATGTCTTGCTGTAGAAGATTAGGAATCTCATCACTAAGATTCTTTAAATCTTCTTCCTGAACGACTTCTTCATCAGCGTAAAGATCTTTGAAGTGATTTTTGATCTCATTTTTTATTTCTTTAGTATCAGAGATTTGGACCCCTTCTTCAAAAGTGATCTCTTTTATGGTGTTCTTTCTGTTACGTTCTTTGCACTGGTTGTGGAAGAATTTTGTATTCTGATTGCCTGCTTTTAGCCATAGACATTTTGATTTGAGGCGAGCTTCTTCTTCCTCTCTACGAAGTATAGTTTGCATATTCCTGATGACTTCTTTTTCCTGCCATAGTAGGGATTTGGTAGCCTCAGAAGTTTCTATTTGATTCTGGATGTCCTCAAGATTGCTAAGGAGAGAAGCCTTTTCTTTTTGTTTATGAGGGTTTGGTTTTTAATCCAAATCTTGAGCCCTTTTTTGGTGTTAGCTAGCTTTTGCTAAAAAATGTATATAAGGGATCCTTGGATAAAAATGTTCTAGGAGATTTGGACTGTTTCGAGGAACCCATGATCCTTTACCCAGGCGGAGGAGAACCTAAAGGGAAGAGGTCCAAGGTTTCCAATGGGGGACAAGTCAAGAGATATAGGCCTATGGTCCGAGATGGCGGAAGGGAGAATAGTAAAAGAAGGATGAATTAAGAGATATAGGAAGGAGGAGCTTACCAAGATCCAGTCCAATCTAGCAACAACGTGGCCCGATCCAAACCTCTTATTGCTCCAGGTATATTTACCTTTTTTAGGTTTGATATCTATAACTTTCCAGGTATTCATGAGATCTTCCAGCCTCTCTCCAAAGGGATCTTGAACTATAGAGCCTCCTCTTTTCTCTTCTGGTGAGATTGTAGTGTTGAAATCCCCAGATATAATTCAAGTTTGCTGCAGCTTCCCGTGCTTTTGAGAGTCCAACTGATCCCAAAATTCTTCCTTTTGACCATGAAGGGTTGGGCCATAAACGTTTCCAATCCAAAGAATATCTTGTGTATGGAGATATTCAAGTTCAACAAACAACCAGTGATGGTTTTCAGTTTTAGAGATGAGTTTAAAAGAGGATGTATCCCACCATGTAACTATGCCTCCTAAAGCCCCCTGGGAACTAACAACAGCTCCATGACCATTTTTCCATATTTTTTTCATTGCTTCTAAGAATTCTTCGCATTTTTGTCTCCTGGATAGTGAGGATAGACATTGATTCACTTTGTTTTATTCTTTTTATTTCCTCCAGTTTCTATTTTCCTCCTAACTCTCTGTAGTTCTAGGAGACAAGCTTCATTATTTCTTAGAAGAGTGGGGAAGAACTCTATCTTTTCTATTTTCATGCATTTCAGATGGGTTCTTTTCCTTGTGAAGTGGTATTACTAGGTAGTCTAGGCTTGATTGTTTACCTACTACCTTTTCTCTGTTTGCTTCTATTTCCCTTATGAATTTATTGGGTTTTCTCCATTTTTTGTTTGTTTTTTCCAGTTTTTCTCCTCTGCTTTTTGAAGTTTCTTCCATTTGTGCCTTTGCCTTAGACTTGGTTACCAAGCCTCCGGAGTTTTGGAACGATTCTAGAAGAACCTCTATAAATGCTTGCCGGGGTAGAGTGGGGATGGAATTATCTTCCTGTCCTATTTACATGAGCATTGGCTCGTCTTTTTAAGCTTCCTCTGTATTTTTCTCGTTTTCTTTTTCTGCTATTACTACTCCTTCATCTTCTACTATTTCAAGGGCTTGGAATCTATTTTCATTTGATTTTTTCTTTGTTGGTGATGTTTGTCTTTTTCTTGCTTTGCTCCCATTTATATTATGCACTTCATTCCATTCCTCTTTTGGGATTTCCCCTTCCTCTGGCTGATATTTTTTAGGGCAGAATCTTGCGAAGTGCCCATATTTGTGGCAGGTCTTGCATTTGAAGGGTATCTGTTCGTAATCAACCGTTTAGAGATGATTCCAGCCATCCATCGATAGGTTTATAACTTCAGGAAACCCTTTCTCTAAATCCACCTCCACACATATTCTGGCACAAGAGAACAATGGGGGTTTCGGCTCCGACTTATCAATATATTTCCCGAGGGTGTTCCCTGTAGCTTTCAGGTCTTCGTCACTCTAGCAGTGAAGAGGAAGGTGAGAAAGTTTCACCCAAACTAGAACTGAGGAGGGTATGTATTTTTCTGGATCGAAGGATAGATCCCATTTGTTAAGATACATGCCTCTTGGGCCCATGAAATAAGGTCCATTATTGAAGATGAGGTCCCTGTCCTCTTTTTTCTTAAAAAGAAAAACGAAAAATCCGCGACCACAAAAGATTTGCTGCACTTCACCTTGTATCATAGATCTTTAGTTTTTTTTCAGCTAGGTTTTGATGGAGTGGGGGGGAGGCCAAAAACTTGTGAAATTCCCAACTAATCCTCTTTGGTGCAATGCGTCTGCTTTAGACTTGGAAGCTGAGGACGATAGCTTAACTTCCGGGGCTTCTACTCTCTTCACGAATCGAGCATCAATTGGGAGGGTTTACAGAGGGGATGAGAAGCAAGCACCCGCTAAAACCCAACGTCCAACGAAGCTCTGCTCTCGCCAGGATCGGGATCAGGAGGATCCATAAGTTGGCCATACGGAACCCTAATCACAACAACTAGGGATCATCAATCCATTCTCGTTTATCAGAGCTAGTTACTAGGCTAATTGGTAGTTGATCATTCTTTGATATCTTATTTATATATAGATTATATAAATAATTCTTTGATATCTTATGTATATATAGATATATATACGTAATATAATATAGTATATGAAAAATATCTTCTTTATGTGTGTAAGGATAATATAAATAAATGGGTAGATAGCTAAGCATATGTTTGTATAAGACTATCATAAATACATTTAATGGTGGCCAGACAAGGGAGACTTTCCACCCAAGTTTAGTGTTATTTTAATTTAATTCAACATTTGTTATTTTGAGTAATTCCATATGCTGGGAAAGTTGTCACCCAGAAATGGGTGCCCATTCCATTCCTCATTCACGTTTTTCTCTTCCTCATGCAGCTGGAGCTAGCTTGGAGTTTTCCTTCACGATTTCTGCTGTTTTCCTTCATCCATCGATGGACGAGAACCTGTTTTTGTATTGCTCAGTGGCTTAGAAGGGAGATTCACGAATTGGGGGTTTGAAGAGGTCGTTTTTTCCCCTGCGATAGACGTTTCTGAAATCGTATTTTCTCACCTAGGGTTGATTTTCCCATCTGCAATTTTGTTTTTGGTTGCCGAACGTTTTTCTACAAACCCAACATTTGTATTTTGTTGTTATGTGCATCCATGTTTTGGTATGAACTGTAATAGGAGTGGAAGAGGCCCAGAATTGGATTGATAAACCTATTGAAGAGAGGAACCTCACATAAAGATCAAGAGGGGTTGACTATTATTCTATGCACACCCTGAAGAGCACAGGAAGGGAAGGTATGGCCCGAGGGACTGTGTAGCAGTGAAGGGGATACTTCCTTGTGATGGGTGTGTAGCTAATGTGGAGGCCAAGCTAGATCTTGTGTAGGTGTCCATAGCTATGTGGTTGAGCTCACTAGCTTATTAATTCATCCTTTCCACTGCCTTAGCATCCTGATAAACCCAACTGTAGATTGGCTTGGCTGAATTTTGTTGTGTATTTGGCTATGTGTGAGTGTAATACCCCGATTTTGACTCCGTTTGCATTTAAATAAAATGATGTAAATAATCATGGTGTGGAGCTAGGAAAAAGACCCACCATTCATTTAGTGTTTATGTTTCGGAAATTATGGTTGATTCGATGGTATTTTATGCTAGCTAAACATTAAAAAAGCTAGACATCATGTTAAATTTGCAATTTTAATTAAAAACCCATAGTTGACTATGTCAACGCAACTAAATGAGATGGGGGCATGATTTTTCCTAAGGATGAGGGAGTGGGGGATTGGGAGAGTGGGCAGAAATTCAAATTGGGCAGAGCACAAATTCTGGAAAAATGTTGTAAAAATTTCTTGGGCAAGAAAACACAAAAAACGACCACTTTTCCCTCATGCGGCATCGTTTCACCTTCCCTCACGATTTGGATTGAACAAAACATTTTTGGAAACCCAATTGGGAATTCACGTAGCAGAAAACAAGCAAAAATGATTCTGAGTATGAACCTTTCACAAATTTCTCCTGTCCGACGATCTGAATCCTTCACCTTTTGGGTTTTCCCTGTGTGGATTGTGCTCTCTCACGTTTTCCCTTGTTTGCTAGTTGTTTTCTCAAAGACGATTGTCCCAAATCCAATTTTGTATCTTTGATTTGAAAGACCAACAACATTTTCGTTTCTATATTTTGCAGCAGTCGGTCTAGCACCGGCAATGTTCAGAAATTCGTAAATTTCTGTGTGTGTATGTAATCCCTGGCGTCTGCTACGATTTTATAAATACCAGGAATGAGATCACTGTGTGTGCATCCACGTTTGGAATTTTAATTGATTGAATGAATGGAAATAGAGTCTAGACTTGCTTGATAAACCTAGTGTGTGAAAGAACCTCACAGATCAATCTAGAGGTTGGTTTTCTTCTTTGCATGCCCTGAATAACACTGGAAGGGAAGGCATGGCTTGAAGGACTGTGTAGCAGAGAAGGGAATGCTTCCTTGTGTTAGGTGTCTAGTTGTTTAGAAATCAGGATAGATCCAGTGTGCGTGTTCATAGCTCTGGGGTTGAGCTCACTGGCTTAGCAGTCAGTATTTCCACCTCCTTGGAAGCTTGATAAACCCAACTGGAAGGATGGCTTGGATGGTAGCCTGATAAACCCATCTGTTGGCTTGGATGTGTCTCATGTGAATTTGGCTAAATGTAAACCACTGCCTGTGTAATTATGATAAACCCAACTGTGTTGGTTTGACTGAATTTTATTGTATCCTTGGTTATGGGGAAAGTCTGTTAGTGTTCCTTATTCCTTGGGGAAAATTATGTCCAGCTCGGGGGTGGTAGTGTTGCTGAGAGATTAAAGAGCACATTGGCCTATGGTTGGGTGGAATGTTGCAGTGACATAGCTGGTTGAGGGACAAGCTTCTCCAAAGATTAGTATTCTTGTTTATTTAAGTTATGCAATTGTATTTGCTTATGAATTATTATGAAATTATCATGAACATGTTGAATGCATGAATAACACTGGAAGGGAAGGCATGGCCTGAGGGACTGTGTAGCAGAGAAGGGAATGCTTCCTTGTGTTGGGTGTGTAGTTGTTTAGAAATCATGATAGATCCAGTGTGCATGTTCATAGCTCTAGGGTTGAGCTCACTGGCTTAGCAGTCAGTATTTCCACCTCCTTGGAAGCTTGATAAACCCAACTGGAATGATGGCTTGGATTGTAGCCTGATAAACCCATCTGTTGGCTTGGATGTGTCTCATGTGAATTTGGCTAAATGTAAACCACTGCCTATGTAATTATGATAAACCCAACTGTGTTGGTTTGACTGAATTTTATTGTATCCTTGGTTATGGGGAAAGTCTGTTAGTGTTCCTTATTCCTTGGGGAAAATCATGCCCAGCGCGGGGGTGGTAGTGTTGCTGAGAGATTAAAGAGCACATTGGCCTATGGTTGGGTGGAACGTTGCAGTGACATAGCTGGTTGCGAGACAAGCTTCTCCAAAGATAAGTATTCTTGTTTATTTAAGTTCTGCAACTGTATTTGCTTATGAATTATTATGAAATTATCATGAACATGTTGAATGCATGAATATGTTAAATGAATGATTTTCTTCCGTTGTATATATCATGTACATTTTATTATGCATATGTGTATTTATATGATTTAAGTTTAATGCATTTTTACATACGTATTATGTTCATGGGGGCCTAGATTGCGCGGGTTGATAGATGTTGTCGCGTCCTCTCCGTCGAGTAAGGTTGAGGACATGACAGTGAGCATGTTGTTGCCTAGTTCCTTGTGGAAATCATTCCCAGCTCGAGGGTGGCAGTTGTGTTGAGATATTGATGAGCACAACTGGCCTATGGTTGGGTGGAACGTTGCAGCGACATAGCTAGTAGTGAGACAACTAAATTTTAAGATAAGTGCTCTCTTGTATATTCTCTGTAATGTATTTCTTTAATGAATGGATTATTATGAACATATTTAATGCTTGAATGTATTTGCTTCTGCTATATATTTACATGTATTATGCATTTTTATGTTCATGGGGCTAGATGCCCTGGTTTGATAGACAGAGCAGTGGAGTCGCGTCCTCTCTCTTGGTGAGTAGAGGGGAGGGGACATGACAACATCCCTTCCTAATATTTGAATCTGGAATCCATCCCTTTACACATGAACAAAAAAAACATATACCTGTAAGCAAACTCTAGTTATTAAGAAAAAATAGGGTAATGGAAGGACATAAGCACTAGAAAAAAATAAAGTTTCTACATGTATAGGGTTTAATAAACAAAAAAGGGAGAGAAATAATTTAACAAAAAGAAAAAAAAATACTAAAATAAAAATTTAAAATTCACATTTTGCTAAACCATATATATATTGTAAAGCATAAAAAATAAGGCATCCTTGTAAACTCTAACAAGTTCACAAATTAGACACACATCCATTAAAAACTAGAACCATGTAATGACAACAAATGGATATAACAAATACCTTTCTCCTTTCATTGCACAATATTTCCATTGAGTGAATTACAAAGATCAATACTTCTCTAAACACAACTAAACACAACATTGACCTATGGCCATAATGACCCTCACTCCTTTAAAATTATAAGCTCCACCATTTATTTCTTCTTCTATCTGGATTCTCAAATAATGGATTGAGACACTGTTTATACCTTCAGGAACATCTAGGGAATTCCTGCTCAACTAAATAATTAAAAAAAAGAAAACATGAAACCTTCTGTTATGCTTCTACGATAAGCATAAATTGTACACAAAAGTTTGCTAAAAAAATTAGAGAAAGTTCTCCAACAAAGGAATAGTATTGGTAAAGAACAAATTTCAGCTATCTACCACCCCTAACCCATATACATATATATATATATAGGAAAGTAATGAATGTGACTCTTAAATGATGGTATGCCTCCTAAACGAAACATGGGTTAAAAAACAATGATAAGAATAAAGGAAACAAAGAAAGAAAAAAATGATACCATCCTGTAGTTCCTAGAAGCAGGGGGATTTTTCTTCTCAAGGAGTGTGAGTTGGATTCTGTTGGAGACATTTTTTTCAAAACCCTGGAGCAATATTAATGGTGCAGAAGAAAGGAAGATAAAATAATATGTTATTTCATGCAATCTCAGACCTTTAGCAAACTGGTCACAACTCAACTGTGAAATTTTTGTTCAATCTTTTAAGAAAGAACCTATAGTTTTAAATGTGCTTCACAACACTCAAACAACCTCAAAATAACCTTATGCTTCTACACTCAAATTTCCATTACAAATTCAATTGCTGAGATTCAAGTCTGGAACTCATTGTTAATAATTGATACATGAAGAGATAGGATTTCAAACCTTGTACGTTTTAACAGGAACTATAGATGCACAGGAAAAATGCTTCAATCTACAACAAACCAAAATTCTACAGGATGAACACGTTGTTGCAAGATCCGTTGCTACATGATGAATCATGTTGCTGTAGGACTGACTCATGTTGCTGTAGGATTGGCTCACGTTCTGCAGGATTGCTACATGATAGAATTAATCCACAAATATGAATGTAGATCTCTGACTTTCCTTTTCCACCAGATGGATATGGCTTCTAATCATTCAAACTCTACCTTCAAACCCTTAGACCAACAATCTTTCTCTCCTACCAAGCAATTTAAGGAAAATATTCCCTAGAATAGAGCGTTGACAAATGTTCCATATCAGAAATAGTATAATGCGTTCCGAGCAGGAGGCTCAATGTCTGGGATAAATTAAACCACAAAGAATGATTACAACAAGCATTTCCTCTTGAATTCATAATACAAAACCCCAATTAACTAAAATGCTATGCAGTAATATTTGAGCATTATCAGATTATTCAAACGAATTTATTATTAAACATGGCCTTTCTTCATTAATGAGATACACAATGATCTTAATGAGGAAATGAATACAAAAAAGGTTTTCTTGATATGTTCATATACATTCCAAATCTTCACCATCTTCAATCCAACACTCTAGAATCTTGAGTTTGGATGTTTATTACAACTACTAGATAACTGAGATCCACGATAGTAGGATCACATTTTCTATTTTGGGTAAAATAAAACCTTACTGACCTTATTTTCACTCAACTATTAACTCAATATAAATAAACTATTAACTGCCACTTAATAGAAAAGATCGAATCTCTTTTTTTATTCTCCCAATCTATTACAACATAAATTTAAATCTAAATATTTACTCTTTAAACAAAAAAACTTATATTTTGGACTTCTAGAGATCTGAGCGAAATATTTACTTAATGCTCTGAATCAGAATCTCAAGGAACAAATTTATTCATGGACTCCCATCCATGATGTCCTTGATTGTTTTTCCAGTTTCTATATGCTTGCAGTAATTACCTAAGTAGCATCCTCTATTGGGTGTTCTTTCCATTTGACCAAATACTCGTAATACTCCTTGTTTCTGGTCTTTTTCATCAATCTTTTGTCCAAAATATTCTTCATTTGCATTGTATTGGTTGTAGGTAGCTGTTTCATCCACCGGATTTACTGATCTTTGCCATTGTCTAGTTGAGTTGTTGTTTATGTTTCATCCTTAACATAAGGGTATACATATGCTATATTAAACATAGGAGATATTCCTATACCAGTTGGAAGTTCAATTTCATAAGTATTGGTTGAAACATTTATGTAGCAACCTCTTAGCTTGCTCATGCAATGACTAAATGGATGCAACCAAGTATTCTCCATCAACACTCCTTAGTTCTTCTTTTCCTAAATCTCTGAGCTCAAACACTCCTCATGGGTGCACTCCATAAATAATTTTAAATGGGCTAAGTCTAGTGCTTCGATTAGGTGAATCATTATAAGCAATCTCATCTTGGGGGATAACTTGATCCTATTGATGTGGATGTTGACTTGATAAGCTTCTCAATATATTTCCCAAACTCCTGTTGATAACTTCAAATTGGCCATCCATTTGAGGATGATAGGATGTGTTGAAATTGATCTTAGTTCCTAATTTCTTCCATAATGTTCACAAAAAATGACCAACAAATTTTGTATCCTTGTTGGAAACTATACTTGTAGGAAGACCATGTAGTCATACTACTTCCTTAAAAGAAATATTTTCAATGTGTGTTGCATCAATATTCTTAGTATAGGGAATGAAATGTGCCATATTGGAAAACCTGTCCACTACAACATATATGGAATCATGGCCTCTTTGGTTTCTAGGCAGTCCTAAAACAAAATCCATAATTACCGCATCCCATCATCTATTTGGAATTTTTAGTGGCTGTACAACCTTGTGTTTTGATGTCTTCCTTTTGCATGCTGACACACTACATCTTTTTGAAAACTTTTGAACATCAGCTCTCACCTATTTGGTTTCTAGGCAGTCCTAAAACAAAATCCATAATTACCGCATCCCATCATCTATTTGGAATTTTTAGTGCCTGTACAACCTTGTGTTTTGATGTCTTCCTTTTGCATGCTGACACACTCTACATCTTTTTGAAAACTTTTGAACATCAGCTCTCATTTTTGCAAAAAATAATAGTTACTTATTTGAGCATAGGTTTTGTCATTTCCAAAGTGTTCGCCCAATCCTCTACTATGTTTTTCTTGTACTATATTATCCCTCATTGAGAACCTTGGTATGCACAACCACCTTTCCATGAACACCCATACTTCTTGCAACATGTAGTCCATCCAAGGACTTATATCTCTACCCATATGATTTTTACATGCTTCATAGGCTTTTTAAATATGCATCATGATCAAATCCCAAAACAGTTACTTGTAGTTCCTACAAAATTAGACACCTCCTGCTCAAAGAATCCATAACTTTGTTAATACTTCCACTAATATCTTTTAAAACAAATGTAAAATTATTGCGTCGAGAGGCGCATTCTACAGCCCGGTATGAGCT
>LPNX011013889.1:75197-87185 GCA_001517045.1 Pseudotsuga menziesii | reverse complement strand
CAATTCCAACACCAACAAAGGCAGCTGCCCGAGAACATCGAAGTATGCTTGAGAAGAATGAGCCAGCACCTCACAGAGGGCCAACTACTCATTCATCGCGCCAACCGGCTTCGAAGACGGTGCTTCGGTTGCTTCCTCATATGCAACCCCAATCTCTTCACACGGATTGCAGATTGGAAGACCGGATTTGATCAACTCTTTCAAGATCTCGAAAGGATTTTCTCAATAAATGCCAATACTGCACAGATCGTGTCCAGCGCAGCGCATCAGGAAGATGAGCTGCTTCAACCTGTCCCGGACTCTGGCTTCGTAGGGTCGGCCATTGAACCTGCTCAAATGCAGCTGCAGAACTGGCTTGGTGAAGCTCATCCCCAAGCTCGGATGATCGGCGTTTCTGGCATGGGGGGCATCGGCAAGACGACACTACTCAGACTCGTCTACAACCATTTCAACAAGGTGAGTGGTGTTTTTGATGTGGTAATATGGCTTACAATTTCCCAGAACTATCAGATTGAAAAGTTGCAGGCCTCCATTGCCGAGACGCTGGATTTAAAGTTCGAGGGAACTTCTGATGAGGACCGGAGGAAGATGAAACTGTCCGACTCTCTCAGAAAGATGAAATTCCTGCTTATATTGGACGACATGTGGCGTCCAAATCGATCTCATTAATGAGTTAGGCGTGGCATTTGGGAATCATACCAGCTACCAGCTTAGATCCAGCTTTACCCGGCTCTATCATGCGCCAAGAGGGATCAAATATTTTGAGGTGCAAACCTTTTTTGGAGTGCAATTGTTGAAGCAGGGTTTGCACCTCGAAATATTTGATCCCTCTCGGCGCATGATAGAGCCGGGTAAAGCTGGATCTTGCATATACTCAACCCATTTATCATGCTTTTGATTTAATTTGTCTTGTTTGGTAATGAATTGTAAAGCATGATTATCAAAGTATAAGACAAATTCCTTACATAAGATAATGCCTCCATTTCTTCAACGCTTGGATGATTTCATAGAATTATTTATCATATGTGGAGTGCTTCTTTTTTGCCTCATTCAACTTCTCACTAAAGTAGGGAATCGGATTTTTCATCTTGGCTAAGAAAACACCATATAATACTATTCCTAGCATCACACTTAACCTGAAACAACTTGTTAAAGTATGGAAGAGATAGTACATGCTTCTCAATGATCTTCTCATTTAGCAATTTAAAAATTTTTTCAACTGCTACTGTCCACCTAAAAGGTTGATTCTCTTTCTTGATGTTTTCAACTATTGGAGCACATATGGCACTAAAATTTCTGATAAAATTCCCATAGAAGATTACTAACCCATGAAAACTCCTGACTTCAAAGTTTTTTCTTGGAGAAGATCAGGATTTGATGTATTTCACTTTTCCCAAACCCATTTTCAAACCCTCTTGTGAAATTAAGAAACCTAAATACCGATTCTAGTTTCATAAGAAAACATTTTTTCAAATTTATTAGAAGTTTTTCTTGATGTAACTTCTTCAAAATCAAATTTAGGTGTCTAATATGTTTCTCTTTTGTTCGATTGAAAATAAGAATATCATTAAGATATAAAATGGTAAAATTCCCTATGAAATCCTTAAGAACTTCATTCATAAGCCTCATGAATGTACTGGGTACATTAGTAAAACCAAAAGGCATAAGTAACCACTCATACAGTCCATCATTAGTTTTAAAAGCCGTTTTCCATTAATCTCCTCTTATTATAATCTAATGATGGCCACTCTTTAAATCATATTTTGATAAAATATTGAGCACCACTTAAATAGTCCATCTAATCATCAATGCATGGTAAATGGAATCTATACCTGATGGTGATCTTGTTTATAGATGTGGAGTTAGTACATGTTATCCACTCTCCACCTTTATTTGGGGTCAACATTATAGGTACAACACATGGGATCAAGCTCTCTTTAACCAGTCCTTTATCCAATAACTATTGTACCGGCTTTCTGATTTATTCATTCTCAGCAGGGGTCATTATGTAGGCTACTTTATTTGGTAGGATTTCTCCAGGAATCAAATCTATGTGATGGCTTATGATTCAGATGGGTGTCAATTCATATGTAAATCATCTACTACAATATAAGCATATTTATCCAACAATTTTGAAATTAAATTGGTAAAACATCTAACTTTGTATTTGTCAAAGTAACTCTAGGCTTTCCATTCTAAGTGAAGCTTGCCTCTTCTTCCTGGATCCAATTCAGTAATTCCTTAATGCTAATAAACAACACCTTTGGACTAATATGTTCTTCAGCTGGTTCTTCCTTCAAGGGTACGAGGGTGTGATTTTTTCCATCTTTCTCAAAAGTATAGATGTTATTTCTGCCATCATAGCTTACACTTCTATCATATTTCCAAGGCCTTCCTAGTAGAACATGGCAAACGTCCATGGGAATAATATTACATATCACTTGATCTTTGTACCCTTAATATGAAACTCCACTCTGCATTGCTCATTAATCAACACTTGGAGACCTTTATTAAACTAAGAAACCTTATATGGAGTAGGATGTCTCATCCTTTCCAATTCCAACTTCTCGACCATCTCTATAGAAACTAAATTATCAGTGCTTCCATTATCAATAATCAACTTGCAACAATTACCTTCTGCTTTATGCATTGTTCAGAACAAGTTCTTTCATTGAGCTAGTTCACATACTTCCTTATTTGGCTTCAACAATACACTTTTCATTAGTAAAGCTTCTCTGGTTTTTGTAACTTCAATGTGTTCTTCTCCCTTTGTGGGTTCATTTTTAGACTAAACAATTTGTACATTTCTCTGTCTTATATGATTCTTTAGACATTCCCATGACATATGGCCTACCTTGCCACATGTGTAACATCTGGCTTGATAGTCTCTGCCTCTACCGCGATCTCCACAGAAAGAACTTCTTTCCCTAAACTCACTTCCTCTTGCTAGATGACTTCTTGAACTTCTTTCTTCCTCTTTAGAAGGTTGAGATTTTCCTCTACTAGTAGTCTTCCCTTTTCCTCTAGAATAATTCTCCCCCCCGTTCCTTTGGCTTTGCTTTCTAGCCATTTTATCACCAACCTTTAGTGCTAGTTGATATGCATCATTAACAGTTTGCATTGAAATCAAACTTATCATCATCCCATGTATCAAAAAACCGTCTATTTACACACTTGGAAACTGTTTTTCGAGTGTCTTCTATGTGATGTGCTCTGATATTTATCTTACAGAATTCCTATGTGTATTCTTTCACGATCATTACTTTTTTTTTTGTCTCAAATTCTACATTTTCCTGAACATAATTAATTCGTAGTCCTTGGGTAGGAACTTCCCTTTTAACATGGCTACCATTCGAATCCATCTTTTAATTTTGGACTTATTCTTGAGCTTCCTTTCCTCTTGCAAACCATCCCACCATAAGGCTGCATGACCTCCCATCCTTGTAACAACACATTTTACTTGCTTGTCTTTGCTCACCTTTTCATAATCAAAATACTTATTAAAAGCAGTTATCCAATATATCATATCTTTTGGTTCTAAACTTTTGGTCTTGAAATGGAGCTTACAATAAATATAAAGACTCTCATTTTTATACTTTTCTTTGCTCTTTCTCCTTCTTCAAAAGATTCCTCATTTGGTTCACTGATATCCCCAACATTAGGATCTACTTCCATAGCTTCCATCCTTTTCCATGAAATTATCACTTCCTCCATCACTTCTAGATTGGCAAAAGGTTGACGACCTCTTCCTCGTCCACCTCGACCTCTTCTGATCCTGAAGGCCATTTCTTGAAACAAAAAATCACCTTGGGGATAACTTTACTATCACCGAAGTCTGCTCTGATACCACAAATGGTGCATGAGAAAGAGAAAATAAAATAATGTGTTATTTCATACAATCTCATACCTCTATAAACTGGTCACAACATAACTGGGAATTTTTTGTTCAATATTTGAAGAAAGAACCTACAATATCAAATGTGCTTCACAACACTAAAACAACCCTCAAAATAACATTATGCTTCTAGACTCATATTTCTATTACAAATACAATTGCTTAGGTTCAGATATGGAATTCATTGTTAATAATTGATACATAAAGCGATAGGATTTCAAACCTTGTACATTTTTACAGGAACTATGGACACATAGGAAAAATTCTTCAATCTAGAGGAAACCAAAACTTTTCAGGAAGAAAACGTTGTTGCAGGATGAATCAAATTCCTGCAGGATTGAATCACATTGCTGCATGATTGGATCACGTCATTGCAGGATTGCTACAAGATAGTGTTAATTCACAAATATGAAAACGTACCTCTGATTTTCATTTTCCACCTGATGGAGACGTCTTCTAATCATTCAAACTTGACCATAAAAGCCTTCGAACAACAATCTATCACTCCTAGCAAGTGATTTAAGGAAACTTTTCCCTAGAATAGAGTGTTGACAAATGTTCCAGATCATAAAAGAGTATAATGTGTTCCTAGCAGGAGGTTGAACGCCTAGGCTGAATTAAACCACGTAGAATGATTACAGTAAAAATTTCCTCTTGGATTCATAATACAAAACCCCAATCAACCAAAATTCTATGCAACGATATTCAGACATAATTAGATTTTTCAAATGAATTGATTATTGGACATGGTCTTCCTTCATTAATCAAATACACAATGATCCCAGTGAGGAAATGAATACGCATAAGGTTTTCTTGATATTTTCATTTACATTCCAAATCTTCACCATCTTCAATCCAACCCTCGAGAAGATTGAGTTTGGATCTTTATTACAACTACTAGATAACTGAGATCCAAGACAGGAGGATCATATTATCTATTTTGATGAAAAGAAAACCTAACTAACCCTATTTTCACTCAAATATTAACTGAATATAACTCAACTATTAACTAACACTTAATAAAAGAGACAAAATCTCTTTTTTTATTCTCCCTAATCGATTAGAACAGAAATTTAAATCTGAATATTTACTATTTAAACAAAAAACCATATATTTTGGACTTCTCTAGATCTAAGTGGAAGATTTGCTTTCTAGGAAATGGTATAATATTTTCTAGTTGGTGGAACCCGTCCCAATCAACCTGCTAATGGTGTAGAGCATGAAAATGGCTCTCATAAAAAATTAATGATTTAATTTTTATTATATAACAATATGTTATTTTTCCCTATCAATGCTATTATAAAAAAAATCAATATCAAATGTGTAGCCTAGATATGGAATAGATTTAATATTTTGAGCTAAGGACTAACAAATAAGGATATAATAATATGATTAATGAAAACCACCTCATCACATTGAAGAATTACCAAACAACCAATTAAGTATGCCTGTTTATTATTTTTTTTTACACCTCGAGAAAGATATGCTATATTCCCCATGTGACACTATTATATTTGCACCAATTTACAATGCTTTTGTAACAAATTTTAATCGCAAAATAATCACATTTTCAACTTAAGGAGGTTGGAGATTTTGTCAAATATATTATGTCATTCTTTCAATGACCATTTAATCTCATCATTCTTCCTACGGGAAGGAATTGCCACCTGGTAGGTTAGACTGGCGTCATTGTGTGTAGCTCTTATGATGGGCTCAATCCGACTTGCGACGAAGATGATGCCATCCTTACGATGAGAGAATGCCACATGGAAGGTTGCGATGGTGTCATTGTGCGTTGGTCTTACGATGGCATATGTCTCTCTTGCGACGATTTGGAGGTCACTCGTATGACTACAGGAGGCCACCTGGTACGTTGCAGTGGCGTCATAGTGCGTCGGTCTTACGATGGGGCTGTTTGATCTTGCGACCCATTGAATTTTGTCGTTACAATAACAGGATGCCACATGGTAGGTTTCAATGTCATCACTGTGCATTGGTATTACGACAAGGCCAGTCAATCTTGTGATGAATGTCAGTCACTCTTACAACGACCATTTCAAAATTTTATTTCTGCATTGACACAAATGTTCGTCGAACATTTCACTACTAGAGTGAAGTTGTGAATACCTTGAAATAAGACTGAAGCAAAAATTCGCCGGAAGTACATTGAACTTGAAAAAAACAAAATAAATTTAACACATTAGAGGCTTGCATAAACTCCAATAGTGCAAAATTAAACACATTACAACCTTGTGTATGCTCCAATAGTGCACAATTAAACACATTACAAGCATGCGCATGCTCCAACAGTGCACCTTTAATGTAAAAGTGGATGCAAATATCCAACTCGTGTCGACATTCTTGAAATGGAAACCAAATCGTGAAATTAATTGAAAGTTGCATTCTTACCAAAAATGCATATGTAAAACATAGCTTTTGCTTGCTTGTATTGATGTGCACATTCTTAAATGCTTTTTTCCATTGTTAGTGACGTTATAATTTCTTTTAGTATTCTAAAGTTTCAAATTTCAAACTTCACCCTAATATACAACATTGAGAATCAATGCTCAAACATAACTACACACTTATTAGGCACCTTGACATTCTCTACATTGCTTAAGAAGTCCACATAGGCAGTGTACACACCAATGTATTGTCCTCATTAAATGAGCATGATCTGAATCATCTTCTCTTGTGAGATGGAAAATATTCAAAAACCATTAATTAACCTTTGGATGCCCCTAAGAAGAAGGTACGTTGAGTTCAAACATAACTCCACACTTATTAGGTTCCCACATTCTCCCCATTGCTTTGGAAGTCCATATCTGTTGTGCACATAGAGATGTATAGTACTTGTTACTTGTGGCATGGTACAAACCATTTCCATTCTAAGATTATGAATAGTAAAAGGACCATTAGCTCATTTATTTGTGCCTTGAAGAAAATGTGGGCTCTACTTTTACTTTGTAGTATGCTATAGTTTTGGAGGTAGTCCCTATATTTTTCCAAATTTTAATACACCTTATATGATGCATGTGTATCAAAATGAATTGAAAAAATGAAGACAAAGAATTATATCTCTAGGCCTATTCTAATATGAAAGTGGTTTATTAGGCTCTAGATGAAACACATATACCTTAAAGAGAACACAATGAAAAACGTTTGTGACCCAACAATCATGGGGTATGTTATAGTCGTAGACACTAAGATATCTCACAAAACTACCACTTTGATTACCATGAATCATAAATATTACTAAATCCATGTCCACCACATGGCTATATTTTTTGAAACCAAATGTCTATATGAAGAACATAAACTATAGAGTGGATTCTTAATGCATTACCATTTGTCTCACATGTAATTGTGAGTTTTCATTGGACTCAAACTTGTAATAGTGAGATATCCAATTTCAAAGATCTTGTTATCCTAACTATATATTTATTTCTTAGTTGATCTAACCACTTCCAACATCTTGCAAAATTAGATCCTAGAGCCAATAGCCAAAATATCCCTAACCTCTCTCTCTCTCTCTCTCTATATATATATATTATCATCTTGTTAGAAAATGCAAAATAGAAAAATCCATGAAACCTAACAACATCAATGACCATCATTCGCAAAGTAACTCCTATAATATTTATTCATTATCTAGTCACTATTACTACATACAAATTATATTGATCATCAAATCAATTTCTTAATGCTTTGCATTCCTTTTGTTTATACCTTCCTAAGTCTCCCCACAAACTACCTATGCATATTTGTCAATGTAGTGTGTATTCCAAGTGATATTTTCATAAACAATGTCCCAAACTTATTACATCTCTACAACTTATTTGTATCACATACCTATATGGGTTCCTTGCAACCCACTGTTGCATTCCTTTTACTTTGTACACCTAGTACATTCAACATCTACAATTCACATTATGGTTTGCTTCCTAAAAAACAACCTTGTAATTTGATTTTATAATACTAAACATTGTAAATCACAAATATAATAATATTATCTAAGTATAAATCTATAGATTGCAACAACTTCACTCTTAAAATTTGCAATTACTTATGCACCCACAAACTCTACATTCTTGTAAAATCAACCTTAGAGATCATGCATTTGATTAGAGACAAGGTTCAAATCCATATTATCAACAATAGATGAATGGAGGTCTAAAGTAGGAAGCACGCGTTTGATATCATCGAGAATTCACTTAACATAGCTTCCGGTTGGAAAGGCTGACAGGAGTGGGAGGGATTCTCATAAATCTCGAGGAAACAAATATATTTGAATTTGCATGGGGATTGGGTAGAGGCCAAAGTAATAGAGCCGAATCTTTGGATCTATTTTAGGGTCTATTGTTGGTTAAACAATATGGAATTAGAGAAGTTTTTGTTTTTGGGGATTCAATGAATATTATTAAATGCTTCATTATCAGTTGAATCCCAAAGACATCCATCTCTATAATCTATTATGCAAGTTTAAAGTTGTCCTTCATTCATATCAATGCTATCAATTATTTCATGTGTTAAGGATCCTAAACAATTTGGCAGTCGCCTAAGATAATTGGGCGATTAAACTTACAAAAGGGGACCTTTAGTTGATAACACCACCCTAAAGTTCTCTACCATCCCCTAATCCTTTATGATGCTTACGATGGATGATGTGGAATTTTGTCAGTCTAATAGATAGCACATTGGAATTATGCATGCACTCCTCTCCTCCCATCAAGTGATCACATGGGATATCAATGGTATCTTAAATCATGAAGGGATGCCATTCTTAGAAGACGATAAGGAACTATATGATATAGAATTTGCGGGATTTTTGGCATAAAGGACTATGAAGGTTGTAGGAAAGATGTTCAAAGGAAAATCCTCCCCACACAGGGAAAATTTAATGTCATGCGCTGTGGTAATGATGAGGAGTGGGTAGAAGAATTATATGCCAAGATGGTTGATTAATTACCCATCTTCTTTCCTCATTGAAATTTCTTTGAGCTCCAAGTTTTGCAGAAGAAATTGGTAGAGGGTGTGTTAATGTCGTGCCCCAAGTGGTGAAAGATTCATAGACAAGTTGGAAATGAAGGAAAGTGATAGTGGTTTAGATTTTTGCCTAAAACATGGGATAAACATGCTAATGATAGAGGTTAGGATACCGAGACATAAGTTCAAAACTCTGAAATAGAGGCCACAAACTAGTGAAAGGGTCTTGAGAAACTGGGTTTGTTAGTTGGAATTGGATGCAACCAAGAAAACAATGGGCACTAGGAGCAAGGGACTAAGGTGGCTATGAAGGTAGAGGCCTAAGTAAAGGAAATACAGGAAAGGGAATGGTGACTTCAACTTGTTGAGCTTCAGATGAAAAATAATGTTGGTATTTGTCCAATCATTAATCAAGACCCATCTCTCCTAGATAGGCACCTAGGAGAAGGATCCTTCTCCAATTTCTCCTGTCTACGGTTATGAGCATCTCATTTTTGTTTGGTCCATAAAGTATAGGCTATATTTTGTCAGGATTCTTCAGTGTTGAATAGGTTCAGGAGTTACTGTCAAAATCTATCCCCTTGTTTTGTTGCATATTTTTAGACAATTTCAAATTTTGTCTAAGTCTCTTCTCAGTACTTAGAACTCTCAAATAGACTCAAAAAGTTGAAGAATGGTTATGTGTAACTTGATGATGTAATTTTGATATGTGGCATAACCACCCCTTTTTATTAATAACACATTCCTATGAAATTTGTATTGTTTACCTATGAAATTTTTAATCCATTAGTTCAAGTCCGTTCACATATTAAACCTTGAGTTAAAAATGGTAGATTTAACTCACCGAATTCAATTAATACTATGTGAGAAAGCCTATTTATTATCATTGATTCGTGGTAACACTCTCTTCTCCTTGATTTGTAAGAAACACTCATCCACAAAGCAATAGAAACATGAATCCACCATGATGCAACCAAAATTTGTAATGAAAATCCCCAATTAACACACAAACCCTGATAAAATTACAAAAAATAGTTGTAGCGAACTTAAAAAAATGGGGAGGATTTGCTTACCATCCCTCCAAGGATCAAAATCAGAACAATTTTAATTTCCCTACATGACTCTATGAGTCATTTTCCTGGTTCTAAATAGAGGTTGAGATTGAGACTCATGTCCAACGTAGTCTAAGCCATGTGAAATTATACAAAAAATAGGTTCCTCATGTCAATTTTCAGTAGCTATATATTACCAAGGACATAGATGGATGGTTTTAATATCTAATTAATACATTGTATATTTTGAGAGTAACCAATTGGAAGGTAATCATAACTAATTTGAGGCCTAAAACAATGGAGAAGTAGGCATACTTGGAGAAGACTATGTAACCACAATCACCATTCCGCATATTAACTAGCATTAATAGGTTTGAGAGATATTGTGCAATCTATATAGGTGATTTGCAAATGCTTTGAAAATGTGGATGTGTGCAAACCTTTTGTTTAGAATCCAACTATCTAGATACGAATGGATTGTTGCAAATTTGAATTTTTGCAAATAGAAAAGAAAGTAGATCACATTTTCGCTAAAAGCAAATTATAAAGCATAGACTTGAAACAAACTAGACTATAAAGCATATACTTGAAATACATAATTCCTACCATTGATCAAATTTTCCAAAATCAACACTAAAATTGTAACTTACTATAATGGATAATGAGGCATACTCACAAGTTTTGTCCCTTAGAAAGTAAATAAAAATATAGACATACATGCTATGCTATGCTATTTGAAAATTAAAACAAGACATCCATGCACCAAAGTGAAGTCACAGTCGTAGAGGAGAGTCAACCTGCACATGCTCTACATGCGCTTCATTTAACTCTCAAAAGAAATATATTTCCTTTTTTCCAAAGAAACCAACTTCTTTGCTTACTTACATTTACAAAATCCTTATCGCAATACATTAATTCATACCTTTATAGCATGCCCAACTCTAATAACTCCATTTGGGATTTACAAAAGAAGAAGTAAAAGCCAATATTGAGTAAGAATAATTGATTATTTATCTTTTCCTGAAGTAGCTGGTGGAGATCCCTTATAAATCCTTCAAAGGTTTGAGTATGAATGAAAATAAGATTTCCATATTATAAATCCCTGCCTTCCATTTCCCCGCTTACAATACTAGCAATGGATTCTTCTTTCTTCTCTATGTCAACAACTACTATAGAATCCTTGGAAATAAAAAGGGTAGAGATTCTCGATTCTCCCGAGTGAGGTAATGAGAAGATTGAGGAAGAGAGAAGAATGTTTAATACGGTATGAGGAATGAATCGATGATGATTCCAGGGCATAAGGTTTTGTTTGTCTTTAAGTTAAAAAATACACCTGTAAAATTCCAAGTCCATAAGTCAATACATTACGTGCAATCATGGAATAAAGAATCATAACTTATTTTATATTTGATATCACATAAAGAAAATGAGAAAATATACCATTTGGATGTAAGAATATAGGTCTGTAATTTGTTCACAAGGTCCATGGCATAAAGCACGGTACATAATATTGGAATGCATTCACTCACTGTCTCAAACTCAAAGGAAAAGGTGATGAATGATGAGTATTTTTACCTGACACATTTAATTCCAGCAAAACACCAATAGTAGCAATGGATTAATAAATGTCAAGAGAATTATAAATATTTTGATGCCTATACTAATTCCCCCATAACTTTTAGTGTGGTGATTAATTTTGGTTTCAACATATTATAAATAAAATTTCAAAGATGATTCCATCACAATCTAAATCCGTTACATTATGGCCTTTATAGTATTTTTCAATAGATCAACGATAATTCCTATTTCTTTGGACCTACCGTCTCATATTGGGATTCATGACATTATTAATAACAATAACATCAAACTTTATGGGTCTCCTTCGTTGGATGAGGAAGTCACCATTTGACAACGTGTTAATATTCTCTTAAATTTCTAGAATCTTCTTACAATCGATACTTTGTTGGACATTCTCACTTATTAGTCCCTGCCCGCAAGGGTTGCAGGGACTCTATGAATCGGTTTGTCGTCATTTTTATTAATTTGGCACGGAAA
>LPNX011013889.1:56385-74357 GCA_001517045.1 Pseudotsuga menziesii | reverse complement strand
GGAAGTGGTAGCTTTCCTCTACTATATCAATCAGTTAGGAACGTTTCTGCAAGAGCAAAGCTTTGAAGTAGAAAGCAGTGGAAGCGTCCAAATGGAAAACTGTCCAGCGAGATCAGAAATATCATCAGCCTGTCCCAACAGCTTCAAAATCAGCACAGCCAAAATGTAAATTGGAGTCAAGAACAATGCAGTTACAGTCAAAATGATTCAGGATCGTTGCATGAAAAATCCTAGCATGTGAATCTGGCCTGCTCCAAACGCTTGGCCACAAAACGTCTCCAACGCACTCCCCATTCCAAGCTACAAAAGTGGAAAGCAAATACCCCATGTTCAGAGACATTACAAATTGAAGCAAAGCTTTAAACAGTTTCGGCTTCAAAGTCACAATATTTCAAACATTATCCGTTCCTTTGGTGACTCAAGTGTTTTTATAATGAAAAGTCATAAATTTAACCGATTTTAAACCATGGCTGGTAAGCCTCTGCTTTAAAAAAAAATGAAATGAAAATTCGTAAGAAAATTAAAAGTTCATGTCATGTTATTTATTCATTTTGATATATGGATTCAATACCTATGTAGCTGTGAATAAACATGTGTTGTTTTCTCTAGATTGAGCTAAATCAAAAGTCCATTACTACTTTATTAATCTTTATTAAAGTCCAGGAAGTGGTAGCTTCTTGGCCTGGAACTACAAACTATACTACTCTGTATTCATTGATCATAGTGATTTCACTTGTTCCTGATGCCTTGGTATAAGTTCTTACATTGGATAAGATGGCTTGTGTATACCTTTGTTCGTATACTTTGACAGCAATAGCGCCACCATAGAAACTAGCATGCTGCCATACTTCTGGGTCAGGTCCATTTATTCTTCCACGAACTCCTCTTTCATTGACCCCTGTGAATCTTTGGGTGGTGGTACCTTTACTATGTGCCTCAGTAACCCCATGATTTCATTCACCACCTCATTGTTGATGGGGATTTTTCTGTTTAGCCAAATCCCCCTTGTATGCCTCTGTGATAGAAGCAACGACATACACTTCTTAACTACAAGAAAATTTCCAAAGCAAGAGCATGGGAATTAAGTCTACGATTACGCTTATGTTATATTTCCCTCTTCTGCTGATAGTTGTTATGGAATTGGCTCAACAACTGCTTTTGCTTTTGCATTGCAAGCTACTCCATCTAAATCTACTGTTGTGGCTTTTATCCTGCTTTTGGAACTGCATATGAATTTGGTACAGGATTTGGAGGTGAATACGATCAATACGGTCCACAAAGGGCAAAGCATGTCTCCGGGAGCATTCGATATTTTGTAGATGTATGAAACACCCATGCCTTACCATCTAACAAAGCCACCCATGCCGCATTATGAATCATTTAGTTAATGTACTTGCAGAAAAAACAACGACATAGATTTTAGAAATGTATCTGATATGTGCACAGTGCCATAGATGGAGAAGCGATAAAGGGAAACCTCCCTCCATACCTCGGCCTCTAGCAATTTGGGGCCCTCGAATCCCTTATAGTCATATAGTGAATAATAAAGTATAAGAAGAGAGCAGATTATCAGGGGGAACTTTTACCCATTATTTTCAGAGGACAATATTTAGTCGTACTGGATCAACTCCAACTGTTTACGTGTCTGCATTTTATTTATATAAAATGCAATTGCTTTTTCATCGACTAGATAAATTGGTTAACGCTCCCCCTCACATGCAACAATATGCTACACCCCCTCAATCAACCGACAACCTCTTCTGCTTGTTGCAGAGAGAACGTCTAAATTGGGTTGCATTGCAGTGTTTGCTTCATAGCAGTTGCTTGCACGTCACAATGCATGGCAATGCCCACTTGTCATATTAGCCTTAAATCCAGCTCCAGATGGTTTCAGCAGGGTTTTGTGTGTTATATTAAACCATTAAGCTGTCTTTTTGTGCTGCTCCGGCTATGTCCCACCTTTCTATTAACATTATTATTTCTAGTAAGAGTCAACATCTGTCGACCCTCAAGTTAGACCATGTCTTTTGCTCCGGAAATTGGATCAAAGTAAACCGTCCTCGCTATTAGTGCTTCTTTCACTTGATAAATTGCTTATTCGACTGGAACCCTTCACTCCTTGTGTATCCCAAAGTAATCTAAGCAGTTGTCATGTCAATTTTCTCAAAAGTATGAAGAGATTCGGTTCTTCTATCAGCAATACTTTTAAGGAAATACAAGTATTAGAGGACACCAAAGAGACTAAATCCCAATTACAATATCATATCAGGGATTGTGAAACATAAATTGATAAATTGAATCAACAAATCTATGCGTTGAATAAGGATCTTGCATCTGAGCGGAAACAACATCGAGATTTGGCAGCACTCCACCTTCAACTTCATACGGATCTACAAAATTTAGTTCCCATATCCAATATTTATCAAATTCATGATATTATTTATGGATTTTATTTTGAAATCCTTCTAACATTCAGAATCTGTTTTCAAAGATTAAGGGATAATAAATCTCTCATGCAGACCAGTGAAGCACACGATGAACACGATAATGTTTTAAATGAATGAAAATATAATTTTTTTCTCCTTTCAGATATGTACACCTTCCTTACCTTTCAAATTGATATTCTCTTCTTCTACGACTGCAATCTACTCATTGTCATGGCCAAATTGTACCGCACTTCACCTTTTCCCTACCAATTACATCCACTGATGGCGCAACGGAACCAGATTTCTATGTAATGACAACAGAACAAAGATAAGCCCAAAGTATAAGAGAATGAATAACAAAGATAAGCCCAAAGTATAAGAGAATGAATAATCTGTTCAATTAGAAAAAAACAAAAATGTTCTTTGAAAAAACATAGAAAGATAACACTTGCTCACCGTTCCTGATACTGACACTTTCAATACCATAAAAGGGTTAGAACTACAGTGAATAACGTACAATTAAATCATGAATAAACTCGGGTGATAGCAGCAAAAACCTAATTCAAGTGCTTACACTTTTAACACTTGTATCTGTGGGAGAAATAGATCCAAAATTACAAAGCTACCCTCTCGATTTATTTGGAATCCACATTTTACCAACACAATAAACCATAGTTGAAATCCAATTCAAGGGCTTACACTTTTAACACTTGTATCTGTGGGAGAAATAGATCCAAAATTACAAAGCTACCCTCTCGATTTATTTGGAATCCACATTTTACCAACACAATAAACCATAGTTGAAATCCATGGTTGAGTGCTAGATCGGCTTGAAACATTGGAGCTAAAAGTGGTTGCTTTCTTGGTGAGCTGACGCATGGCCTCAAAGTGGCACATAGATGGGGTTCCACTGCATTATCATTTATGTGGTAAAAGACTATAGGATTGTAATATGTATAAAGGTAAAACTAGAGAATAGAGGTTAATATTTTATGGTTTTTTTTTTAATAGAAACTATAAAAGGGTATATATAAAAACAAGCTGTGCACAGCCATTCATTACAGTAGTGGCATAATAGTGTATTTAAGCATAGCAAAAATGCTGCACAGAGAGTCTATCCAAGGAGTTTTCCAAAAAACTTCACAGAGAGTTAGCTCAAAACATCTAGTACTGTGGGTAGTATATACCCTTACATACTGTTTACATATAAAAAGACAGAAAAACATTAAGCCATAACTAAAAAGAAATTAAGGGTTGCCTCTGATTTTTCTTGGTTGCACTACGGATTCCTCCTCCATTGGTTGCATAGCATCAGCAGTGGCTCCATTTACTCTGCTGCTCTGGTTCATGGTTATGAAACGCTGGAGGTCCTCCTGAATCCTGTCAACTTTACCCATGATTTCTCGAAGGTTACTTTCATTATCATCAATCCGAGAGTCATGATTGCTAATCTGCAGTGAGGTGTAGCTCACTGTTTCTCCCATACTCTTCACCTCACGGGCCATTTCTCTGTTATCCATGACATTGATAGAAAACATTTCATACAATCTCCGCAGATTCTTCTTGATGTCCATGATTCCTGCACCTTCGCCGGCCTGTGCCATTCTGTTTGCCTCTGTCGAGATGTTAATTCTAGCAAATTGATTATGAATGGCACAACCAGAACTGACAGGGACACAAGCTTGATTTGTAGCCAGAAGATTACTGTAGAAAAGACTGAGCACGAGGAGTTCTTGATGCAGCATAAAATATCCTTGTCTTTGACTAACCAAATTTCCTATTGCACCTTCCTGCCACCCCGTGCAGCGACAGCCTAAAACCAAACTGCTTTCCCAATTACCAGAAGGAGAAAGAGTACTTGAATCGAGAGCACCTGTCCACGACACTGAAAGAGAGCTGCACGAACAGGAGGGGAAGGCTGCAAGAGCAAGCCTTTCCTTCACTACAGAGCGAGTGAGAGGGAGTGCCTGCCACGGGAGGCCTTGCAACCAACCTTCGTCGATACCTGTAACTACCTTCAGCAAGATTCACAGAGCTTCATGTAAACCAAGGCCAAGAAAAGAAATGGAGTGGATAGACATATCGCTGCTATGTGAAAACATGGCATAATGCTTGAGGAGACGTTGAGCATGCGAGGTGGTAATGCAATTAACCCTGAGCCGGATGACCATAAGTTCTGCAACACCTGCGAGAAGGAGGAGGCAGAAAAAAGGCCACGCGGCATGGGGAAGAGGATAGGTAGGACAACCAAATAAATGTAGGGAGCTGGTGGTGAGCCACGGGAAGTGGAATCCAGCTGAGGGGTGACGCTGGGTAACAGAAAGCGGGAGGATGGGAGGGATAAGGAGCGGATAGGAGAGAAAAAAGAGAGGGGTAAAAAAGATGGGGGAAGAAAGGATAATGGAGAAATGAAAAGGGGGGGGGAAAGAAAATGAAAAGAGGGGGGGTAGGAGGGGGGCCTAAAGGGATTAAGGAGAATTGAAGGAAGAAAGAGGAATTCTTAAGGCTGAGCCTAATACATAGATCGTAGAGAGGATACTTCCATATCATGTGTTGGAGATGTTGATGAGGGGATATCCGAAACCTCATTACGGGACATATTTGAGGATGGGAGGATTCCCATCTTGCCTGTAGTGGCCTTGTGGGAGAGAGGCCCCCATATTGGCCATAATGTCCGCTGCAGAGTTATTGAGTTGAAGGATGTGAAGTGGCTCATAGGTTTTGGACATAAGAATCTTTTCTTTATTGAACAGGCGGCGACAATTGATAGCTCCCGAGGGGTATCCGTAGATTAGTTTAGAGATGACACGCTTTGAATCTTCGAATATCAGAACCTTTTGATAATTTTTAGCATGAAGGAGCTTCAGGCCTTGAAGGAGTGCCAGCCACTCAGCTTCATTGTTAGTTCTGTTCCCTAAGCCCCATGTAAAGGTTTGTTCTATATGTCCTCCGGGATCCAGAATGATCCCCCCCGCTCCTGCCACCCCTGTTTTATGGGTTTTCATAATTTACTAGTTTTCTATTTATAGGTTTAATTGTATAAATTTTTCTTGTTTTATTTTTAATATTTTACTATCGAAAGAATGAAAAATACACTATATATTTAGCAAGTTTGATTTAAAAATATGATTTTGGAAAATTAAGTTAAAACAAGAAGATATATACAAAATTGTATTTGTTATTCTAATGGGTCAGTATTAGTCAAAAGTGATGCTTTTTGTATTAAAGAATGCTCCCTTATAATTTAAAAAGAGAGTGGATTATGTCAAGAAAATAATAATTGTTTGTGTGCAATCAATTCGATGGTTAAATAGGTTAACGTTGTTTTGAATATCAATGAGTTGGATTGCAAGTGTTGAATGGATATAGAAATTAGATTTGGAAAATGTTGGAGGAGCCTAGTCAACCAACCGACTAGGTCCTTCCGACCAACTAGAAAGTAGTCAGCTAAGTTAGTCGTGTTGGTTAGGGAAACAAACTAAGCATTTAAGAAATTGTAACTGTATAACTATATGTATTAACTATATAATATGTTGGTGAGCCAGAGGAACGAAGCTTTGCTTTTGTACATGAAAGTCATATAGTAAAGGAAAACTTGTTGCTTCTACAACCATTACTTATTTTCTTTCTTTTATATGTGCGTGTGCTTGTATCATCTTAGATATTGTATGCTCTGCTACATTATTGGTAACCTAATGTAAACCTATAGATTACAACATTGGTTATGTTGCTAGTAGTACTAAAACTGGGATAAAGATATGATCATGTTTGCATAGATGGTCATAGAGGAAGACTTTAGCGAATGGTGGAATAAAAATCGTGAATTACATCCATAATTATGCTATAAGAAACAAGTTAAAACTTGCATAGGCCAGAGAAAATTCCTTCACTTAGTCTCGTGAATAATTTATAGAAGTTGCTCACCATGAGATAAATAAATTACTTGACACTATTCATGAGAAAGTTAGACACCTAGAATGAAATACTATTAATGCACAAGATATATAATGTAGGAAAAACAAATCTATATGAGTGGCTCGAAAAGATATGCGAATACTTCCGTGGAGAGCTATTGAAGAAAGGACTTCTATCGACAAAATCAAAGCAATATTTTACAACGAATTCCATGAATCCTTCTTCATCACAATACTGACTCTCTTTCTTAAAATTTTAATTGAAAAATGAGTCGCCATATAGTCGATCCATGACAATTGGAAAACTAAATGCTCCACTAGCTTTGATTTCGCAATATTCTTCTGTCATCTGTCTTCTGTGGTTGTTTTGTTTCTTTGCTCCACTGATGAAAATATCCATTCTTTCTTCATGCCTCCTCTGAGACACCTTCACCATCAACATCCTTAGTTCCTCAATATCCATGTCTAGTCTATCCTTTGGCTGGTATACTTGCATCTTCTTGTTCTGAAATTGTTGTTGTTCCTTTGAATTAGTTGAGTCGGCCACTCTTTTGCAGTAACTTGTACTTGACTACTGCAACAAAATCATATCATTACAAGATAATTTATTTCCTTGATCTTCCTTCTTTTCCTCTCCAATATCGTGACTAAGAATTTCTATGTTTGCACCTATTAAGCAGTCATCTTGATCAATCCTTGGATTGATAAACCAATATTCCAACATTTCTAACTATTCATCATACTTTATGAGGTTATAAAGTTTCTCTTTGTCTTCATTAGCCAACTTCGCAACAACAAGTTCTTCTAGGTATCGATTATATTTTTGAGACAATATGGTCTCTTCCTTTGTTATGACATATTTCTTCCTCTGTCTGTCTTAACTTTTTTCAATACCTACAAACACACACCAATAATTAGTTTCAAAAACACGAGACTCTGAAGTCCCTGTTGATATTTTCTATGGCATCCTCCCTTTATGTTGGTCTTAACATAACACCAAACTTTCACCATCATCTATTTCTTCAATAGTCTGAACTATAAGTTGCATACAATCTTCATAGGATACCATTTCATCTCTTACTACAACATAATTGTATTATGCTGTCATGCTTTTGGAAAGCACATCTTCTTTTCCTTCATACTTCATGACAGTCCAAGGTGACTGTTCAACTTTATACTTCATCAGAATGCAATTCTGATTCTTCCCTATAGAAATGTCTTTGTACATTTCTTCCTTCATCTTCAAATCATCCCCAGTTGACTGTGTCCCTCCATCAACCAACTCATAAATGAGTTCCTTTTGCTACAATACTTCAGACCTTTCCTCATTTGAGAGATTTTATTCATCATATAAGATAGTTTCAAAACACTATCTATCATTTGCAACAAAACCTGTAATCACAAACAAATCATTAGTCTAAAAAGCATAAGACCTCTTGGTCTCATTTGGACTCACAATCATTTCCTCCAGAAGTTGATCTATACTTTTTACAAAATCCATGAGACTTTAAACTAGTCTCTCCTTTTCTGCATCCTCACTCACATATTCTCCCAACAATGGGCCATGTCCTGGTTCACATACCAAAACATCCATCTCAAACTCAACAATCCCGAGTTCTTCCTTCAACCTAGCAAATGTATTTTTCTTTAGTTTCACTTGTAGTGAATGCCATCTCACTTTCTTCTTTCTTACTATCCAACCATACCTCCGGTTCTCTTTCTGTAGCAGCATCTCCAAATGAATAAGTTGCAATCCTATGTGAACTAATTCTCTGTCATACTCCTCTTGAATCATCTTGTTGATGTATTCTGCCTTGAAATATTTTATTCTGCTGTGGATTTGTTATACCAAAATCCTGTCGTCATCATGTGATAAGACCTTTGACATACCTATTTTCCCTTAATCCCAACACTTGGAGTGGAAACCTATGTTGATTGTCAATATTTCACAAAAAGACTCAACACCACACTTTCCCCTTTATCCATGAGCGGTACCTTGCTCGCATCGCCTATTCCTTGTTGTCATAAGCGGTGCCACCGCTTATAGCTTTTGGTCCATAAGCGTTTCTTACCTGAACCGCTCTGTTATAGAAGGAGAAAAGCGGTACCCTGGGTAAAATGGGAAAAATAGAAGATTCTCGAGGCTTCTAGACCATGAGCCTCGTGTCCTCCCTTATCCCTATCATTGTGGGTCAGTTGAGCTTGAGATTCCTCATCCTAGGATCTTAGAGGCCACCTCATCCACAAATCTCTCAACCATTCCTATCCATTGAGCCTTATAAATACAAGCTCATATCCATGGTTAAGGGGGAGAACCATTGAAGTATTGTTATGCTCTTGGATTGACCACTTGGCCCAAGCCATTGGAGAGCATAGAGAGCAAAGTTGGAGCTTATGGGGATGGAAGTTTTGGTTTCATGGAGATGCATGTCAATACTAAGGCTTAATTGGTTGTAAACTTCTCCATTTTAATCTTAATGCAAAGCTGCTTTCCGTCCCACTTTAATGTTGTTGTTTGATTTCGCATGTAAATGTTGTTGGATTCCTTAGTCACTGACATGGATTAATAGATTATATTCTGGTAGCTTTGATGTGTTTTCATGTTTAATCTAATTACGGGTACATAGGTTTACTATCGAAGTAGGAATTCCAAGTATCTACGATATGCAGGGATGGTATTCATCCTTTGTTGTTCATTTGTTCTGGATTTGAACCATTCAAACCAGAGGAACAACTTTTGTCCGCAGAAGGTGAAATATTCCTGCTAACAAATCTGGCGACTCCGCTGGGGAATGAATATATGTATCAGTTGGTTTGATCTTCCTTAGTCTTTCGACTCTTGTCCGAATCCAGGCTCCTTCCCCAACTCTCTTCAGTTAGATCTGCTATCTAACTCAGTGGATTTTGGTTTGAAACTTCCAGATATGTCTAGATCTGAGTTATTTTCGACCTTTTATGCTCTTTCTCACTCTCAATCTATCAGTTTTTACCTTGATCTAGTCTTTTTTCTGACTTGATCTGTCGTTCTCTATGTGTTTTGGAATTTTATAGGGAACCGCGCTTATGCAGTGGGAGAGAAGTGGTGCCACAACCTAAACCTAGTGAGCAGCCCGCGGTGCCACCACCTGAGTTCTGTTGGTGAGAAGCGGTGCTGGGATAGAACTGCTATGTCAATACTCGAGAAGCGCGGTTCCAGGTAGGCTTCATTCCAAGACCTCCTTTTTCTCATTTTTTATAAAAAAATTGAGTTGATTTTGCTTTCAGCCCTGCACTGTCAGGCTTTTGTGTCAGAATCTGATGCTTGTGGTTTGGAATTTTATGGTTAATGATTTGTTTGATTGGGAAATTCAAAAGCTAGGTTAGAATTTTGATTGTTCATTCACTTTGGTGCTTGTTGGTTGTAATTGCGAAAAGATTTCTTGTTTTTTGAAAAGCTTAGGGTGTTAGTAAGATCTCTTTTCATTTATGTTATATAGACTAAAAGAAGAACACTTGATTGGCATCTTAGTTTCATTTCTTGTTTGCATAGAAAACTTCTTTTTCTTCCTTTAAAAAAGAAATTTTTTGACTGAGATTAGGTTATCATCATTGAGCGTTGGACATTGGATCTTTGATTGGCTTTACAAGCTTGCAGGCTCTTCATGTTCTTTTGTCTCTTATGCATTTAGTACTATCTTGTCAAAAAAAATGGTAGTTTTAAGTTAGATTTGCCTATGTTTTAAGAAAATTGAAAATAGAGTGCATTTGCATGTAGTGTGCTTCTTGTTTTTCTTTTAGGAAAAGAGATTCTTCCCCTTCTCATTGCTTTCAGAAAAGAGAAATCAGTTTGGAAAGTGTTGTTTGTCTTTGATTTTGTGTTTGAGATTGTTGTTTGGAAATATTTTTGGTTTTGAAACAAAAGAAAATACTCTCTTTCCCTCCCGTAAGTAGGCATACTAAACGGTAAAGTGAAATATTTTGCATAAGCATACTGCATGGTTTTACTTTTCTGTCAAAACACCATGCATTTACCTAACCGTCCACTTTAAAATTAACGGTAGTTATAGGTTAAAATTTACATAGCAATTGGAGTGATAGGTTAGAGATGTGTTTGGGCGTTGTTAAGCGTAGGAGCTGTCATTATTTGTCTGTATTACATCCCGGGACTCGTGCGGTTCTTCCACGTACCGTCGGTATATTGAACAGCCTTTCACGTACCCTTGAGGTATATAGAAAGGTACTTCACGTACTCAATTGTATATCGGAAGGCCCCTTGTGTACGGTTATGCATTAGACAACACTACTACCGATTCGAGCTCCCATGTACCTTGAGTATATCGGGAGACCCCACTAGGATACCTTATCTATATGAGAAAAGCCCTTTGGCTGTCTTGCTTGGAGCCATACACCGAAAACAACATTCAGGGAGATTACTATGCATGTACCCTCGAGGTATATTGCGAGTGGCACCTTCTTGACAATCCTGGTGAGAGACCTGACTATTTGAACTCCTATCATTTTAAGTGTGCTTGTTTTGACCTATAGCTTGTGTAGGGAAATTTTTTGGTGTGTTTTCTAGTTTTTTAGACCTTAGGTTAGATAGGAACTGTACAAACTGGCTGAGTTAAGATAGTACAGAAGAGTACGGGGCTTGCCACCCGATTTTATTCCTGGTTCAGGAGAAAATCCAATGGAAGCTATCGACCAAGGAGCTTCCACCACCTCCCAAGTGGGAGATAATGTGGTTGCAGAAAGTGGAGGACCATATTCTTCACACTCACCTCCCTTGGTCCAATAACCTTCTCAGGGAAATACCTAGTTCCATTCTCCCACTGAAGGTCATGTTGATGATACTACCCATCCAGATTATGGTCCCAATGCTCCATTTTGGGATACCTCTATAGGATAGTCCATTGCCTCATTTGGCACCCGTTTAAACTCTTCTGAAGATGAAGAAGAATGCAAGAAATACCGTGTTTCCATTCTCTGTGCACAGGAGATTGACAAGTAAATAGATGAACTATTAGGCCCGACACCATCACGTTCCACATCTGTTCCTGTGGGATATCATTCACTTGCCGATTCTTTGAGACCCATTGAACTGATTATAGATCATGCAGTAACACCACACAACCCAGGTCAAATTACCAACCCCATCACCTCCCATGTTATGTCTATCCAAATCCTCCTAGGTCTTCTGCACCTGGAGCCTAACCTTCAAATCCCGTTTCGTCAGTACCTTCTATGGGTCCCTCCCACCCATACTAATGCGGTTAATCCCCCATCCATTTCAAGTCATCCCTTAGGGGAAAAACCTATAACCATTCAATCTTCTAGAGGTTATGGTTATCAAATACTTGTAGGTAACATTAATCATCCACCTAATCCTACAGGAATGCCTTATGCTGGAATTCCATACCCTAGTAATACTTTTACGCCATGGGGGCAACCCAACTGGTCTTACATGCCAGCTATGGGAGGGATACCTATACATACTGCGGGAGGTGCCGGAGGACCACATTATGGAGGTCATCCCCCTGGGGGCCCTAATGGTCCTGGAGGATCTGGAAACTTTCCTCCTTATGGTCCTAATGGTCATGGGGGGCCTGGTGGCCCTCCTCCTAGTGGTTCTGGCAGCTCTGGAGGTTTACCTCCTGGTGGCCCGCCTCCTGGTGGTCCTGGTGGTATCAGATTCCCTAGCAGTCCTCCTCCTGGAGGCCCTAGTGGTCCTAGCGGTCCTGATACCAGAAATCAACCCCCTGCGGGCGAAATTTCTGTTAGTTCTTCCTCACAGCAACCTGACTTTTAGTCCACTTATGGTCCTACTGGTAATTATATGCCATATCAATATTACCAGTATGTGCAACCCAAATTTCAGTTACCTTTCCTAGCAACTTTTGACTTACCAGATTTATCCAAGTTGATTAATGACCCCATTCGACACAATCCCTCGTGGCCTCCTATTCCGGTAAAGTTACCATCGGACATCCCGAAATTCGATGGGAAGTAGGGAGACGACCCGAAGAACCATGTTATGACATTCCATTTGTGGCGTTCTTCTAACTCCCTCATGGATGATTCAGTTCGGTTACGACTTTTTCAGTGAACTTTGACCGGTACAGCTGCGAAGTGGTACATTGAACTCCCACAACATTCATTTGTGGATTTTGGCTTGTTGGCAACCGTGTTTCTTACACACTTTCAGCTCTTTATTCATTATGAAATGGGTACTGATCTCTTAACTTCTCTGCAACAGAACACCTCCACCTACATATCCGATCATATCCATGAGTGGAGAAGGCAGAGAAGGCTTATTAAGGCCCCTATTCAGGATCAGTTATTAGTTGATTGGTTTACCAAATCTTTGTTGCCTCCTATTACCCGAGATGTGGCCATGGGTGGTTCCATTACTGAAGAGCAGGCTATTAGTCGGGATCAGTACCTAGACTTGGTTTATTCCTAGTCTGGAACTCTTTATGACCTGATTCCTCAAGCTCCTCGCCCCAACACCGATCCTGCCAAGCCACCACCAGAAGTACTTGATGGTATTGTTGGTTCAATCCAGTCCCCATCAGCAGGGAAAACTGCCAAGCAACCCCAGACTGCCACCCCTACTCCTTCGACTCCTAAGGTTTCTGCCGAGGTAAATTCTATTCAAAGTACTCAAACCTCGGGCAATAATAAAAACAAGGGTAAAAATAGGAATAAAAAACCCAAAAACCAACAGGAGAATCCAAGACCAACCAACAATGATAACGATAAAGGGAAAAGAAAGGAAAAATATCCTTTTCTGCTATGCGGAGGTGACCATTTCTCAAAGGAGTCCTCGTCGGGACGAAATCTCCCAATTTTTTAAAACAAATTCTGCACCTGCAATACTCACAGATCCTTTTCCCTCTTAGCAACAACTGATAGACCACATGTCTAATCAGGGTAACTCTAGTTCATCAGAGGATATTCATATGATGTCCTTGGATACCATTAGTCTACAAACTCGAAGTTAGAATTATGACAAACCCGTAGATAAAAAAGAAGATCATTCTTATTCAGGGAAAGCTCTCTCTACTAGTTATCCTAATTCCTTGTCTACTGTCCCCCTATCTATCGAGAAGCCTACTCTCGACATGATTTTGCGTCCACCCAAGAGTACTCTTCGGAAGGATGTCTTTAATCCCAATGCTCGAGCTTCTCAATTTTATAATGTAGTTGAGGATCTTTCTCAGGCACCTTGTGCAATGTCTACCTTAGAAGTACTCCAAAGTTGCCCTACATAGCGCAAAAACTTGTTGACAACATTAGGAGCTTTAGACCCAGATAATACTAACTTGATTCATTTCAATGTTGAGAACTATAAGTCTAGGTTATCTCATAAACTTGCTTTTCAGATCATTACGAAAGTAGTGGGAAAGAAAGTTTTTTGAACGGTACTAGATGAAGGAGCTTCGACCTCGGTTTTGTCTCTTTCTTGTTGGAAGGCCCTCGGCTCTCCCGAGCTTGTAACATCACCTACGACCCTTAAGGCCTTTGACGGACGGGGTTTCCAACCCCATGGTCTCATATCAGCCCTAGCGGTAGAGCTGGGGGGGAAAACCATTTCCATTCAAGTAGAAGTGGTAGATTCCCCCTTAGATTACAACCTCCTTCTAGGAAGAAATTGGTTCTATGCCATGACCGCTGTTGCCTCAACAGTTTTCTAAACAGTCCAATTTCTGCATCTAGGGAGAATTGTTACCATTGACCAGCTTGATTTTTGTATGCTGGATGTTACTACCTCCACGGCTAATAACATCCCCATGTTAGGCCAGTCCCCTCCTCCTTACCAGTCGATTGGGGTAGGCATGTTGAAGGACGCATCCCTTATGGGGATTTTTCCATCCACTCCTCCTAGCATGGATACTGCGACAGTCCATATGATCACCTCATTTGATTACGAGCCTAAGGGCAAACAAGTTGTTGAGTCCACACGAAGCAATGTATGACACCATTCAAACCTTTTCCGATGATCACACTGATGACCTTCATCTAGTGGCTTCAGATCCTTACCATTTACCGTACTGGTTAGAACCTTCTCTTCCTGTTCTAGATTATCTCTCTGAGAATTTTCCTTTCGATGAGTCCATTATGGTGATCATGAATACGGATGAGTCCATTTGGGAGGATCACTATCATAGATCCATGTTCCTCCCCAACACCAGTTCGGTTAGCCATGATTATGCATCCTTGTTTCCTACTGATATTGTCAATGTACATCGAAGTCCCATATTGTTGCAAGATACAGATTTTGAAGGAAACCTTTACAAAATTACTCAGACGAGTCCGATTGACATATCAGCTAAGCCTGATACTATTGAGCATGTTCATGTTGGGTAGAACTGCTCGGCAGATGAATCTGAAGCATACAAGGCACTTTTCAAAGAATTCTGTGATATTTTTGCCTGGTCCTATGAAGAGATGCCGGGGATTGACCCATCCATCGTGGTCCATGAGATTAAAACCTATCCCATGGCTAAACCTATCAGGAAAAAACTAAGGCAAGTCCATCCTCGGAAAGCCACAGCTATTAAAGCTGAAATTGAGAAACTTCTCAAAGCTAGGTTTATTTATCCTGTACCCCTGACAGAATGGGTATCGAGCATTGTCCCTGTCAATAAAAAGCAGGGCACCATTAGAGTCTGTATCGACTTTAGGGATTTGAATAAAGCTTGTCCCAAGGACAACTTTCCTACTCCACATATCGATCAGATTATCAACAACTGTGCTGGAAGTGTCATCTTTTCATTTATGGATGGATTCTTTGGCTATAACCAGATTGAGATATTACCCTCCAATCAGCATAAGACGACATTCATTTGCCCATGGGGAACCTTTGCATATAAGAATTTTCCTTTTGGATTGAAAAATGCTGGAGCCACGTTCCAGCACGCAATGTCCTATCCGTTTCACAATATTAAACATATTGCTGAACCGTACCTTGACGACCTCCCTGCTCATTCACAATGACGGGAGGACCATCCTAGTCATCTTAGAGAGATATTCCTGAGATGCTGTCATTATAATATACGGCTCAATCCGCATAAATTTGTTTTTTGCGTTGAGACGGGACATCTATTAGGTTTTGTGGTATCCAAAGATGGCATCTAGATTGATCCTTTGAAAATTGCTGCCATTTTAGCTCTACCAGCCCCAACTAATCTCCTTGAACTCCAAAGTTTGCAAGGGAAGGCAAACTTTCTCCTCCATTTCATGTGCAATTTCGCAGAGAAAATGCACGGTTATATGCGTCTCCTCAAGAAGAACACCCTGTTCTTCTGGGATGACCAGGCCCAACGTGCCTTTTATAATCTTAATCACGCTCTAACTCATTCACCCATGATACACCCCCTATATTATTCAAAGGACTTTCTTCTATATATTGTTGCCTTTGCTACTACCATCGCTATGGTTTTAGTGCAGGAAAATATCCACGGTCAGGAGCACATGATTTATTATGCTAGTAAGCATCTTATGGATTCTGAAACTCGCTATTCACGTGTGGAAAAGTTAGCATTGGCCACGGTCATTGATGTACAAAAATTTCGTCACTACATTCTGCTCCGCACTACCATTGTATTGGCAGACCAAAACCCTATGTATTACATCCTGACTCGTTAGGTGCTTGAGGGCAAGTACTCCCGATGGATAGTCATACTACAGGAGTTTGATCTGGAATTTTCCAAAGCCACATCAAAGAAATCCTTGGTATTTACCGAGCTCATGTGTGATCTTCCCTGTGCTTTGACAGAATCTGAGCCCAGTGATTCATTTCCAGATGAATTCCTGTTCCTGATTAGCACTACTGAACCTTGGTATGGATATTTGCTTATTTATCTCCAAACACAATGATTTCAGCCGCATTTATCTTGTGACGATTGCCGCCGTATCTGTCACCACACGAAATACTACCTCATCTTGAATGATACCTTGTATAGACGTGGGATTGATTCTATTCTCCGACGATGCCTCACCCATGAGGAGGCTAAACATGTGTTGAATGATTGCCACTCTAGAGGATGTGGCGGTCATTTATCTAGGATGGCTACAGCCCAGAAAATCCTTTGTGCTGGCTATTTCTGGCCTTCTGTCTTCAAATACTGTCATGAGGCTGTTAAGAAATGCCCACCTTGTCAACACTTTTATCCTAAAAAGCGCACCCATCCTGCTCCGCTACACCCCGTCATTGCCATTAGCCCATTCGCCAAATTGGGGATTGACTTCATGCATTGTAAGCCTACCTTAGCCGAGGGGCATGGTTACATCATCGTAGTCGTTGACTATTTCAAAAAATGGGATGAGGCCATGCCTACATATGTGGAAGATGGTAAAACTGTAGCTCTCTTCTTGTTCAATCATATCATAGCTAGATTTGGAGTCCCACAGTCCATCGCTACTGATCACAGATCCCATTTCCGTAATCAAATGATGGAGGAACTGAGTGCTAAGCTAGGTTTTCGCCATGAAAACTCTACGCCATATTATCCACAAGCTAATGGTCAGGTAGAGGCCATTAACAAAGTTTTAAAAACTATGCTTCATCGGATGGTTGGAGATCATAAATCCAATTGGCACCACGTTCTTTTCTCCGCTCTTTGGACTTATCAGATTTCTGTGAAAACATCCACCGGTTTCATGCCATTTCATCTTGTCTATGGACTCAACGCTGTCTTACTGATTCAATGTTAGATTCCATCTTTACAACTTGCCGTCGAACTTCTCCCAGACGCTTCCGCAGAGGAAGAAAGATTTTTGTATTTGAATAACCTTGACGAGACTCAGAGAGATGCTTCCTTAGCTAATGAGGCACATAAGAAACACGTCAAGGCGTAGTATGATAAATCCATCCTACCTCGTGCCTTTAATGAGGGTGACCTAGTTTTGAATTATGATCAGAGATACGATAAACTAGGGAAGGGTAAGTTCGAATCCATGTGGTACGGACCTTTCGTCATTTCTAAGGTGTTAGAGAAAGGAGCCTACGAGCTCATTGATTATGATGGAATCCTTTTTGGGAAACCTTGCAATGGGTTGTACTTGAAAAGGTACTATGTCTAGGTCTTTCTTGGATAGTATCTTGTATATATGTATATTGCTTGGCTTTCGATGTGCTTTTAGTATTTTCAAGATGGTTTTGAGTTTAGTGTCCGCATCTGTTTATACTATGTTTTGGTCATGTAGATGGATTTCTATGGCTTCGCTGATGGTGCTTGCCGCCACACCTTGAATATCGCATCAGCTACTTGGGTCCTCTATTCCCCGATTGAAGATTTGGTCAGTTCAGGAGCGGTTTGTATAGGTCCCGCTACTAATAACATCACCGAGTATGAAGCAGTCATCGGTCTCCTGACTGAAGCTGCCTCCCAGGATGTTCGCAATCTGGTAGTCTTGATGGATTCGCAACTTGTGGTTTTCCATTTAAACCATGTTTACACCATTAGAAACCCTGTGCTTCTCTGCCTCTTCCGGAGAGTATGTTTGCTGGAAAGATCATTCGAAACCATCACTTATAGGCATATCCCTAGGGAACATAATGTAGTTGTTGACTCATTAGATAATTACATCCTAGATTGGAATATTTCCCATTCATGACATTGAAATCAAACATGGTCCAGTGTAAATA
>LPNX011013889.1:4675-56301 GCA_001517045.1 Pseudotsuga menziesii | reverse complement strand
TATATATATATATATATATATATATATATATATATATATATATATATATATACGAAAAAGTTTACAAAACATAGGTCCCGAGACCTCATCTGAAGCACATAGGATTTTAGGAAAAATCACTATACAAAATCCTGAAGCTGTCAGCTTTCAGTACATATCTCATACACTAGTGATGCTCGTGGTAGCACATCACTGCCTGAACTACTCTACACAACAGCCTACTGAATCGACTTGGTACTCTCACCGTAGGGCTCTGATACCTCATCGGGAGGTCATCAATGGAAGCATCTGGGATATCCAAGGTCAACCTCTCCAGGTTTTCCTCTAACTCCCTGGTGATATCATCACCCTGTGGTACAAAGCAGGATCCACCTCACCTATCCAGTGGAGATGCTCCTCCAGGTTGCGCTTATCAAACATCTGCATGAGAATATACAGGTCTCGTCACTTAACATCAAAAATATAAAACATTAAAAAACATAAATTCTGTTTATCCTTTTTAAGGTTTCTTGCTTCTTACTAATTTCTCCCCACTATCCGCCAGGTGGGAGTGGTAGGTCAGGATCTTCGGTGAAGTTTGTACCTGCATAAGCATAATCCTCAACCATCAGGATCTGATCTCGGAGCCATCTGAAGAACGGGTCATCAAACTTCTCCTTCCCTCTACCTGCTCTTGTATGAGCCATGATTTGGACCCACCTCAGCATACGGTGGTCCCGTGCTCTCAGAATTCTGAAGACCACCTGAGGTTTCATCTGTGGAACCCGCTCGAAGAAGAAGCAGGCTAAAATGGAGCCAAATCCGAACTGCTTTAGCTCTCCCTGCCGACACTTAGTCAGCTGATCTTTAAATATTGGAAGCATGGCTTCTGGCCAATTGAATACCGTCGGTGCCATGGCCTCTATGGCATATAATATGTGTTCCCTAGAATCCTAGTGCACACCTTGAATCCCGACCACCCTCTACATAGTAAATAGGACGGTTCGTAGGGGCCCATCCGTCACTGCTCTGATGGGGATTTTCTTCCCCGATGTTTTCGTCCCTGGAGCACAGTGACGATCTATCATCTCTCGAGTGGTAATATCCCCTCCACAGGAACCTATTAGTGAGATGGGGGCACCCTGCCTCGAGAGACCAGTTAGGAAGTAGATATCCTCTACCTCCACTATCAGAATATGGGCCCCAACCTCGAAGTACTGCTGTTCCGGATTCCACATCCACAGAATGTGCTCTAATAACGGCTCGTGTGACACCATGCTTGGGGTCCGAAAGAATTTCAGGAGCCCACAGTCCCATAATGCGGCAATACAACCCGCATTCCTTTCAGCAAAATAATCATCGATGTCATGTTGCCTTTCTTTCCATATCACCATGTTTGAGGAACAAAAACCTACCAAAAACAATCATAGCACTCATTAGAATCATCTATAATCATTTAATATCAAAAGAATGACTTATTATTGCTTGTGCTATTAGTTTGAAATATCCACACTCGGCACCGCCTGTGCACCGTTGGAGACAAGTGGTGGCACCGCCTGTCATCTATGTTCTAGGCGCGGTTCTCGGGAGGTACCGCGTATCCCGTAAGGGGTATGCACGATGCCTATTTTCAAGGTTTTAGGGCTTTCCATACAAGCCCAAAACCCAATCAAAACTCAAAATAAATGTTATGAAAAGAAAGAGTAAGGTTTTAGCTGTTACCTGCAACTGACGGTGCTCAAATTTGACGGTGGGAACTCCCGGTATCAGCTGTTGAAGATCTAGCTAAGAAAGTGCTCCAAATGCTCTCCACTGTGAGTAAATAGTAAAATGATTTGATTTTTACTATTTACATGAATTATATAGGCATTTTTGGGTCTGATATACTATAGTTTTGATGTAAAATTACTTTTTACTCTAGATTTATCAGTCGTAATCCCTTAATGCTAGTTATGAACGCATTTAACACTTATTTATGAGTCGATTGCAGGATAAGAGAAACTATAGTAAGAAGCTTTGGGAGTTTGTTTATGAATTTTTCACACTTCCATAAAACAGAAAAGGTTGATGAGCATTTGTTACGACACTTTGGTCACGCTCCTTAAACCCAGTATCAAACGTCCAAGTCCATTTTCGATTCTTTCCAGGCTCGTAAAAAATTGACATTGTGTAAAGAAACGTCATGGAGTCTTCTTTTCACCTCTTTTTCAGGCTCCTTAAACACGAAAATATCGTCGAGTCCGTTTTCGATTCTTTCCAGGCTCGTAAAAAGTGACATTGTGTAAAGAAACCACATGGAGTCCTCTTTAAACTCTTTTTAGGCTCCCTAAATACAAAAAGGTTGTTGAGCGATATTGTCTTCTTCACGCTCGTTAAAGTATTTGAAGATTCATCCATTCAATGGTAGGTTATGTCTTTTTCGGTTCAGATAGGACTATTTATGAAAAAGGAACACTCTAGCCAATCATGACTGGAAGATTTCTCTAAGGTATGATTTTACACTTTTTCAGGCCTTAGAGACTAAATCATACGAAAAAGGACCCCTTTGGTGTCTTCTTTCGTAATTATTCAGAGTCTCTAAACATGAACGATACTGAGTTTTCTTTCATTGGAATCGTTAAATTAAACATTGAGAGACCCATTTTGGGAATGAACCCCTCCTCTCTCAGGTTCGTAAAACATATGAGTTTGGACTTGTCTTCCGAAAAGCTATATCGAGTGTTTGTTACCCTCTTTGAACTCGTAAAATCGAAAAGAGGCACTCATCGATCATGATGGGGGAAATGGAAAGGGAATCATTTTTGCAAATAAATGGCAGTAGTTTGTCGTTACCTTTGAACATGGCACTTGTTTGCACATCATGTCAGTCAATTGGGTATTCAGTTGATCTCTGTGATGATCAAATTTCATGAGTCATGCCACTCCTTTGAGTCTTTCAAAAGAATGCATTGTCCACTGTAGCATTGTGTGTCTGTCCCGTCTAATGATGCTGCCAAGTCTTATGTCGTGCTGCCTGATGTTCAAAGGGGATTTGAAGAAGTTTACCTCTACAGTCAGCATAGTCTTTGTGTCAGTACTTTTGAGTCAGTCCTATGGTTACTACATTCACATCATTCTAGAACTATGTTTCGAGTTTTGTGTCATCGATGTGGGACTCATCATGGCGCTCCTTCGACGAGACTATTCCCATCGACATCAGCTCATTATCCTGGAAATAGTATTAGAAAAAAAACTTAGTACCTTGAGATCTGTATGCCTTAATGATAGATTCTATCGCTCTCAACATAGGTTCACATCATTGACCTTTGATCGATAGAATCGACTGGGGTTTCGACATCAGGATATCTATTCACAATCAGTAGATTGTACTAGGGTACCTTGGGAATCATTGACATTAATGGTTATCTCCCTCGCACTTGTTAACGGTTCACATCATTGGCCGGTAATCAAGTGGTTTCTACCATGTTCGACTTCAGATCATTGTAATCACATGGATAGAATTGTACTTTGTGGAAGACGAGATGAAGACCCTAGGCATTTGTTTAAGAGTGCTCATTGCTTTCCCCCCAGGTTGTGATGGAGTTTTGTATATCTAGCATGGATCCACATTTTTATGGTCATGGCTATGCTCAAATTTGTGTCTATATGACATAGATCTACATTGTATGTTTGGTAGCTATGTCCAAGTTTGAGTCCTCTATCACATGGATCTACGCTGTATTCTAGTAGCCATGCTTGTTTATTCCTTCATGGATCTGCCTTGTATTGGTCTGCAGCCATGAGTTGGTTACTTGTGTCTATGAGTCAAAAATATTGATGTACTACAGATGCCTACTTGACTACATGCTCCAATCGAGCCGACATTTTCACCTCGTAGCAACGACTTGTTCTCTCAAAGCTCTCGTTTATCGTATCCCTCTAAGACTCATGCTTTGGGGGGCATCCTGTTATACCAAAATCCTATCATCATCATGTGATAAGACATTTGACATACCTATTTGCCCTTAATCCCAGCACTTGAAGTGGAAACCCATGTTTATTGTCAATCTTTCATAAAAAGACTCAGCACCATGCTTTCCCCTTTATCCATGAGCGGTACCTTGCTTGCATTGCCTATTCCTTGTTGTCCATAATCGGTGCCACCGCTTATAGCCCTTGGTACATAAGCATTTCTTTCCTGAACCGCTTTGTCATAGAAGGAGAAAAGCGGTACCCTGGGTAAAATGGGAAAAAGAGAAGATTCTCGAGGCTTCTAGATCATGAGCCTTGTGTCCTCCCTTATCCCTATCATTGTGGGTCAGTTGAGCTCAAGATCCCTCATCTTAGGATCTTAAAGGCCACCTCATCCACAAATCTCTCAACCATTCCTATCCATTGAGCCTTATAAATACAAGCTCATATCCATGGTTGAGGGGGAGAACCATTGAAGTATTGTTATGCTTTTGGATTGACCACTTGGCCCAAGCCATTGGAGAGCATAGAGAGAAAAGTTGGAGCTTATGGGGATGAAAGTTTTGGTTTCATGGAGATGCATGTCAACACTAAGGCTTAATTGGTTGTAAACTTCTCCATTTTAATCTTAATACAAAGTTGATTTTCGTCCACTTTACTGTTGTTGTTTGATTTCGCATGTAAATGTTGTTGGATTCCTTAGTCACTGACATGGATTAATAGATTATGTTCTGGTAGCTTTGATGTGTTTGCGTGCTTAATCTGATTACAGGTACACAAGTTTACTATCGAAGCAGGAATTTCATGTATCTACGATATCCAGGGAGGGTCTTCATCCTTTGTCGTTCATTTGTTCTGGATCTGAACCATTCAGACCAGAGGAACAACTTCTGTTCACAGAAGGTGAAATATTCCTACTAATAGGCTTGTCTTTGAACCTTTGCAATGACTTCAAGTAGTCATCATCTCCATATTCTTTTCTTCTGTGAACTTCATCTTGTTCAATTGTGGACTGCCCCCAGGCCTCCTCCCAACAAGTCTTCATCCCTACTACTATACCTCGACAAGCTATCTCTCATTGAGCTTACTCTTTTGGTATCTATGGTTCTTCTCCTCTAGAAACTTTTGAAAAACTTCCTTTGCTCCTCTTGGATTCTATAGATCGAATTATCCTCTGAGAAGATTCAACTTGTTCCCTTTCTTTTCCAACCTCTGTTGTCTCTTTAGGTTCTTCCACTTCTTTCTCTTTTCTCAAAGAGTTCATGAACTCTTCTTCATGAATACAATTATCCTTGATATATGTCCTCTAGCTTCCACTGCTGCTATCAAACCTTTCCTATGTTTCAAACAAATTAATATAACCAGAGTTAAATAAAATATCAATCAGTCCATACCTTTAAGACTTTTCCACTTGTATAGTTGGATGAAAACATTTCCCTGTCTGCAAATCTTGATTTAAATCAATTCTGAATACTCTCACCTGACCAACCCTCTCAATACAATTGTTAGTATTCAACTTTAACACAAATTGAAAATAAGAATTTGATTTACCTCTTGGCTCTGATCTGAGCTCTAAAAGTCTTCACGCAAAATATTCTACGCTCTGTTACCTTCACGTAGAATTCCTTTTCTGCTCTAATACCACATGATGGTATCAACATGAGTACTCATGGAAACATATCAGACTTATGCTTTGATATCTTAGCTCTGATACCACATGATGCAGTAGGTAACCCCAAAACTCCATATCCCAACTGCTTCCCCAGGATTTAGTTTGCTCTACATTTAGGTAACTTTTAAATTTGGATTCTCGGCCAAATATTTATTCTGGGTGTCTGAATCAACCTCAACTAATTCGATCTACAACTCTTATTCCGCAATTGATTTTTCTGCAATTATCTTTCCTCAAGATAGATTTCCACAAACATGCTTCCACAACCTCAGTCTTTCCACAATTCAACTCCTTCTGCAATTTCCTTTTCGCAAGTTTCTTTCTGTAATTCAACTCCTTACACAATTTTCTTTGCGCATAATCTTTCCACAAGATTCTTTCTGCAATTACGGATTGCAGGTAGTGGGTATGCAATTCCCAATTTTTCAAAAAAATAACTTCCACAATTATGAAACCACAATGGTCCTTTCCACAAATAGATTACGGATCACGGATACACCTTCCCACTTTTCCTCCCACAAGTCTCTTTCCGTAGTTCCTGAGAATCATCGATCTCTTGCAGAATGTTTCCTGATCGTTGATCTCTACTCAAGTGCAAAAATTCATTTTACTTTGTGAATCTCTTATATTCCATGCACGTTCACATCTTGATATCTTTACCTATCATCTATCCATCTTTTCTCCTTTAATATGGACCATCCGATCTTAATTATGATATCTGCAACTCTATGCCGATTGATCTGAGAATCTATTAATCGATCTTTTTCCATATTCATCGAGCTTGTACTTGTTCAATTTTGAACTTCAATTTTGCAGAATGTTTACAAAGGAGCATCGATCCTCTCAGTGATCGATGACATAGAGTTGATTCATGTGTTTCACACACACCGATCCATCAAACAATCTCTGTAACCTTCCACTCTCAAAATCCCTAAATTCAAAATACGACACACACAGATGTATCAACCATTAACAATGGTTATTCAAGCATTCAAATCATAAAATCGTACACTCAGAAAGAGTTGCAATTACACATAGATATGCTGAAATAGTATTTCCTTTAGTCAATATAAGGAATTTGTACATTCACAATTATCTTAAAACCCGCATTCTACTCCTCTTAGGTATGGTACAACCCTAACCAACTATCTTTCCTTGGCCTGATTTCTCCTTGATTGGCCACACTCTTAGCTAGATTTACATTGTTTTGCTACCCCTTAGCCAGATTTACATTGTTTGGCTACTCTTTAGCCATATTTACATTGTTTGGCACCCTTATCCAGATTTGCATTGTTTGGATACACTATGCCTTGTATGCTTACATACATATATATACAACAGGATTCATGAACTAATTCTGGTTTAGATCCTCAATACATTCAACACACTTCTGATTCATAACAATTGAAACCTAATTTTAGCAACATAATCAACCCTATCTCAATGACTCGCTCATGAGAGCCTTGACCCTTATCGGATGCTACCATTTGACATGGTCTAGTTACATGAGTCATTTAATGAATCATCACTCACTTAGTGACTCATCACCTATCTAGAATAACACTTGTAAATCAATCATATTTACAATATTACATTAAAGAACCATTATTTCATAAAAAAGAAGACCCCTTTTAGGCCTGGTCCAAGCAATGAACTTGTACTTGGATGGAGAGCAGGATGCTCTTGCATCAATTAGACATGCCTGCTTCATCAAACTGGGAGAAAAAATAAAAAGACTAGGAACAATTTGTCAAAGAAATCAAGGGGGATTACTTTTTGAGTAAATGAAATCCATTGCTGATCCCACCTCCATCGAACAATAAGAGTCAGGTTGATAATGTCGGGGTATCCGACCATGTGTTCTAAATAGAAGAATTATGCTAGTTGAAAAAAAGACAATAATGAATCCTTGTAAGAAGTAAAGTCCACCTCGACGAAATAAGTGCCCAACAACTCATAAGCAAATAACAAATATTCAGAAAATAGAAAGAGAAAATAGGCACAAAAAATGTGAGTAATTGAGAGATATTGCAAGTACACTATGTGGAAAAAGAAGTGTAAAGAAACTAGTTGAGATGGTCAAGCAACCAAAAGTATTTCCCGAGACAAGGGAAAGTGAACTAGATCAGAGAGAAGGTGAGGTGTCGACATCAGTAGAATGGTCACATATGATAGTGCAAACTCCACAATCATTGCATATTGAAATTCCATATGCCTCAACACTTGTCGAGTCTGTGCCAATGATAATTATGATTGGGACATCTATTAGAAAAATCATCAAGCGTGACATGGGACTCAAACCGGGAGATAGTAGTATATGGAGTCGACTAGATCAATGCAGATGGATTACAGGTCAACTGATGATTCAATGACCACCACATGGTAATTGGATTACCTTTACACTCAATTTTGGAAGACACTATTTTAATTTATTCTATTTAGATCACGGTGAGGTGCCCCCCTAGCAGCATTGACATTATTGATTAAAGAGACCCAACTGTCAAATATTTGACATAGTGGCATGATTTTGTAGAAGAAGTACATCTATCATGGTACACATTTCATCCACAAGAAGCTAGAAACGATCATGAAATAGTAAGCTAGTTAGTCGATCATTCTAATATAGTAAGTATTCAAACATAGGGTAAAATTTTCAGTTTAGTTAACATGGATTACCGTAATCCAGTAGATACTCTTATTTTTGAAGGGGATGGGGATCCTAAGAAATATTGGTTTGTATGTGAATCCCTCTAGAAAGGTAAGCTTATAAAAAATGAGAACCAACAAATTATGCAATTTGTAGGCACCCTCCGGAATAGAGAATTCACATGGTACATGAATTTCATTGAAGAAGGTATTGAGACAAAACAACAAATCAAAGATAAATTTTTAGATTTATTCAAAGCATATGACACTAAGCATCTAGCAGGACACAAACTGAAAGAAATCAATCAAATAATAAGATAAACATCATGAGAGTATGATAGAATATTCAAAGATATCATTAGTCAAATGCCATCCAAAATGGACCAAGCTGTTGTGATCCAATTATTGTAGGGATATGGCCACAAATTAAAATGCCATTGCTATTGCATGAAAAAACCAAATACGTCGACGTTTTAAATAAATATTTAAGAGTTGAATCAAATGTAGACTATTTGACCAGACATGTCGACAAATTACTGGAAGATAAAATATAAACAATACAAATATCACTTCAACACCTCACTATGAGGCATACCGACTTATGGTGTACCACATGCTTAGTGGAGGGAAATACCAAAGACAAATTCCCATCCCATGAGCGAAGAACGTATCACGATGATAGAAACACATATAAGAGAGAAATGAAACAAATTGAAGAAGATCTTATAATATTCCTAGAAGAGAAGAAACCCGATAATTTTCACACAACTCCAGCATGTTATTTATGTGATATTTGCGAAAGTTTTGATCCCCACTTGATGGAATAATTCCCCTATAATGTTGACCATGCAAAATGGAAATGGTGTAGAATATGTCGAACAATGCAACACATGACCGTAGAATGTATCAAGAATTTGAAGACTGAGGAAAATTACCGTTCAGTGTACCAGACACAGGCTATCAAACATAAAGGTTGAGATTCCCGCAACAATGACCAACGCAATAATGGAAACAATCGACAAGGTGGATATCACAGTCATGGAAGATACAACAATCAAGGAAATCATCCAATGGGTCAAGAAAATATACATTGCTTCGTATGCTAAAGTGAAGAACATTTAAGTCCCAACCTCCCATGGATGGATAGAATGGACCTTAAATTCTGTACAAAATGCGAGGTGGGGGACCATAGTTTAGAAGAGTGCCCCATTATATTAGAAATAATTCATAATAAAAAGAATGTTAATCTCTTGTCTAGTGTTCCTAAAAATGAAGCATTGAATACTAAAAATTTTCAAGTAATTACAAGGATATGGAAAAATATTGGAGGGGATAACCCCCACGTCACAAGAATACAAAGAAAAGAAGATAACTATCCTAATCCATCGAAGAAAAAATAAATATTTAACAATGCTACAAAAGTATTTGAAGAAATTTCTTTTGAAGAAAATACTGCAAAATTCATGAATAAAATACTTAATGAGTTACTTCAACTTCTAACAAAAGAAGACACTATTGCATGACTAATCGACTTAATGTATCTTATAAAAACAATATAGGGAATGAAAGGACTGCCAAAAATATCTGTAGTTTAAATAAAAAAGATAAAATTGATATTGACCCCCTCATTGACCTCAAAGTCGAAAGGTTTTTCATTTCATAATTCATCCTCGACTTCAGGTCCTAGGACAACATAATGATGAGGTCCACTTGGGAAATCTTGGGTCGACCATGACTAGTAGAGTTAGGAATTTACCTTAAACTCACTGACCAAGGGTTGGTTGAACCCATTGGTGTTTGGAAAAATGTTAATACTACAATTATGGTTATTAGCACTCATATTGATTTCTAAATCATCAACCCAAGAGAAGGAGCCAAATCCTTTCCAGTGTTAGTCGGTCGTCAATGGGGTCAAAAAATGAAATATTCCATGTCTTTAGAAAAATCTAGAATACAGGTGAAAGGAGAAGCGAAAATGGTTATAGTGCCTATTAATACACTTCAAGGGAAACCTTGGGAAGAACCATACGATAACAACAGAGATATAAGGAAACTATACCAATCTATACAAGATAATGAATATTCAATAGAACCAAATGAATTTGGGAAAATTCACCTAGGCTCTCCTATGTCGGTTGGAAAAAATTCAAATTTAGAACTGTATGAATGATAGATTGAATTTTCAATAACTATGATACAAAATATTTTCAGAAAAGAAACAAAATAATTTCCAACTCTTAAACCGACAAAAAGTGAACCGACGACTTTGCTCCCTTTTAGTTTTAAGGAATGTGAGTCACTAGTAATCCATCTGGAATACATATCTAAAATAGTTGGTGAGAAAGGTCGATTGCAAAGATTAGTTGAAACATTCACTGGTCAAGCAACTCGATGGAGGGATACCCATCAATCATGAATATAGATGTGGATGGAGGGATACCCAAAGTTTTGGTAGAAATAAATTAACATACAAAGGATAAATTCAAAAATTTGTCCAAGTTATAGATCTTGTTGTACATACTAAAGACTGTAGAAAATAACAGAAGAAAGATGGATATAGGGACAAACAAATCTTGACACATCTATTCCTAAATATGTTAGACAAATTTACTAAAAGATGGTTTAAAGTAGAGGAATTAAGGGGGGAGAATTTTAAATTGGAAAAATATTAAGGAGAACTTTATCAAATATTTCTCATTTTCATCTGCAAAAGAATGCCTCCGAGAAGAAGTATAAGAATTACATCAATTAATTAAACCGATAAAGCAAGAACCTGACTAGAGCATCTGACTATCCCCATAATATAAAGCAATTTCTATTAAGTAGAAACAGTTGGATGAATCGATGAGTCAAATGGACATGGAGAATGAATACACTCATGGGAAAAGCTTCTGGTGGAAAATAATCCACCCACGAGTAATTCAACTAGTAAATACCATTTTGAAAATATTCACTAAAAAAAAGAGAATGAGGATGAAAACAAGGAGTTTCCCTCGATTTTTATAGAATTTAAAAAAGATACTTATTGATAACTTAAACAAAAGCGCTTGAATGGATGGACGTTGAAAGTAAAACAAAATAAGTCGACATATCTGCTGATGGAAGATAAAAAAATGACAAAAATAGCAGACTATTGGTCATAACAACAGACTATGGTGATAAATAATTTGATTAAATAATACCAAAATGTCTTCACACATGATTATAAATATCTAAAAGGAATTGTACAATAAATAAGAGAGATGAACATTGACATAATTTCTGATTCCAAATCTATCAAGAAATGAACATACAATTTATCCCACAAATATAAATACATAGTAAAGAAAGAAATTGAGAATATGTCAAATGAATGAATAATATATAAAATGGATCAATTGAAATGGGCCATCCCAATGATCATCTAGCCAACGATGACCCAAATAAACTCCACATCTATTTTGATTTCACAGGTATTATTAAAGTTACCTTTATAGACCCATTCCCGAATTACTTCACTAACGAGATCATCAATGAAGTTTCTTGACATGAATGTTACTTTGACATGAATGTTACTTGTTCATCGATGGATTTTCTAGTTATAAATAGGTTCCCATAGAAAAATAAAACCAACATAAAACTAAACTTGTTTGTGAACTTGGATCATTTTCCTACAGGGTCATGCTGTTTGGCCTAAACAATGCTTCGACTATCTTCTCCAGAATAGCTATAAAAACTTTCCAAGAATTTTTATATAAAACGATGGCTATCTATTTTGATGACTATACTATCTATTCAATGCTCAGAGACCACATAGAATGGCTTTTATTAATGCTATACATGTGTATAAAATTACAATTATCCTTAAATATAAAGAAATGTATATCACACCAATAAGAGTACTATTGGGACATGTCGCTTGCAAGGATGGCATAAAAGTGGATCGAGCTAAAATTAAAGTCATTCTTGGCTTGAAACCTCTAGTAAATCCCAAGAAAGTTAGAATTTTTTTTGGGCATACTATATATTACAAGAAATTTACTGACACTATTTTGAGATTACATTCCCATTGGAAGAATTACTCAAATTACAAGTTGAATTCTCATGGACACCAGAATGTGAAGAATATTCCGAGTTGCTTAAAAGTAAACTAGTCGAAGCCCCAATACTCAAATTTTCCTACCTAGTAAAAAATGTTTCACATCCATATCGATGCCTTGGTCATCATAATAAGAGAAATACACACCTAGGAGACGATAGAACCAACTACCCAAATAGATACACAATTTGGAAGTTGAATAAAGTTGAAGAAAATATTCAATGACTGGACATGAAGGACTGGATATGATATTTGCATTGCAAAAATATCAACATTATTTATTGGATAACCCATAGTATTTGATATAGATATTCAATATCTCAAATATTTGGTGAAGATTTGCACCATGGTCACATATGTCATTGTCTCTTTCTATTTCAAGAATTTGAATTTGAAATTATAATCCGAGTAGGTAAGTCAAATTTCGACCTCGACCACTTGTCACACATAAAAACAAGAGAATAATTAGTTGACATAGATTAAGAACTTCCCAACACAGATATTTTCAGATATTTCAGAATTCTTACAGGATGATCAAGCCCCTCAAGGAACATTAGAGAAAAATAAAAAGATCCTAGCAATGAAAGCAACACCATAGACATTACTTAATGGATAATTGTACAATATTGGATCTTACGACATACTCCGTTGGTGGACACTTGACCATGAATGACATGGTGTCATTGAAGAAGCACACTCAAGGCCCACATGAGGCCATTTCCATGCCGACATGACCACCAAAAAATTCCTTCAATATGGAATATGGTGGCCATCACTCCATAAGGAGTGCAAAACATATGTAAAGAAGTGTGATAAATATCAAATAATAGGCTGACCATAGAGCTGACATGATATTCCATTAATATATGTAAACCCTAGCCTTACATTCGGAATATGGGCAGTTGATTTTGTTGGTCCTTTTCCAAATCCTGGTCGTTGAACACGAGCATGATATAATATTTCTACAGTAGAATATGAGACTAAATTAATGAGCTAAGGTAGAACCAGTCGAAGGATGCACTAGTGAAGTTTCATCCCAATATATATATGAAAATATAATTACAAGATTCGAGTTCCTGCTAACACTTATCAACTATCGAGGCATGCATCTTATCAAAAAAACTATTAATGTGCTAACCAAATAATTTATGATATATCACCACAAGAGTGAATCATATCATCCGTAGTCAATGGGGAAGTCGATCCATCGTCGTCAGCTCAACCATCATTTTCAGTGCCTCCATCATCTTTTATAATGTGGTCATTGACCACCCCATCTGCATCGACTATATCCATGCCAACTGCTCCGTAAAGGAATCCAATCTCTACTCAAAATACAAATAAGTCATACACTAAAATGAAGAATATTGAGAGTTCCCCACATATCACCTTAAAAAACAATAATCTTTTCACCTTTGATAGTCCCGAAAGAAGAAGCAAAAAACAATCATCTTTTCACCTTTGATAGTCCCAAAAGAAGAACTTGATGATTTTATTAAAGTATCCACTGAAGAGCGAAACAAAATATGGAAAGAGAACTATACATAACTTCAATTAATCAATAAATAAGAAGAAAACACATGGACTGCTTCTGCAGAAAAAAACACAAAAAATTGTTGAACATCTTCCAGGACCCCTTCTAGAGAAGCCACTTGATAAAATCAAAGCATTTACATGAGTTTGTACTTGAAAATATGATAAAAATTAGGAACAAATGCTTAAAAAAATCAACATGAAACATGTTTCCTCTTTGTATGATACTTCAAAGCATTTATAGAGTCAAATACTAAGTTAAAAGAATATGAACAACACGAAACGTGAGCATCCATCATACTAAACAATTGGTACTCTTATTATGGAAAAATATGCATAGATAGTCATAACCAACAAATTACTATACTAGAACTATATAAAAACAAGAAGTCGACTGATCCAGACATGAACCAAGGATTAGACAAATATATTAACATGGAACACTAGGGACAAGACCAACTCAGTCAAAATGAGTACCAATGGATTCAACAAGGTAAGCAATCCCAAGATGAAGTCAGTTGGCTCACCTAGTGCATCTATCAATTAATGGGATATGTTGAGTTCCAGGTACATGCTTGCAACCATGACACGTAGAACATCCTGAATGAGCCAATGCATATCAAGCTCATCCAACTTTCACAATTGACTAGCCTAACAATAAATATCAAGACCATCTTAATAGAATGGGACAACTTCCAAGACCACTGTGCTCTTTCTTCCCTTGCAATTGTCGAAGCATGTGTTGACTACACACCTCCAGGTGAAACATCCATGTCACAACAGATTTAATAACTCTAGTTTGTAATTGACTCAAAATTTTACATGTTCCCAAGTCTCTTTGAGACAAAAAATGTTTTAAGGTGGGGGAGATGTTGGAGGAACCTAGTTGGCTAGCTGGCTAGGTCTTCTTAACCGAGTAGGAAGTAGTCGACTCAGTTAGTCATGTTTGTTATGGAAACCAACTGAGTAGTTAAGAAATTGTAACTGAATAATTATACGTATTAACTATATATTAGGATGGTGAGATAGGGGAAAGAAACTCTAATTTTGTACATGATGGTCATATAATAAAGGACAACCTGTTGCTTCTACCACCATTATGTTAAGATTTTAAAATTTGTTATACCAAAACAAAAATATTTATAAAAGAATAACAAACACAACAGAACAAAAAGAGAACACAATCAGAAAACTCTCATGGGGAAGAAAACCCAGGAAAAATTCCTCTATATAGAATTCAACAAAGTACAATGTAAGACCCAAAGAATAAGACTATACTGCTTCCTCTCCTCCAAATGGACTGCTGCTTCACTCTCTAGCGCAACCACTTGAGTTCTCTGGTTGTTTAAATGAGGGAGGCACCTCTCATATTTATACTAATCAGCTGATATGCCTAATAACTCAACAGGGCCGACTTCTCCTTTCTCCCAGGGAGGACTTGCCTTGGAAGACTCAAAAATATATTTTGATAATAATTTTGTGGGTGCTACTGAACCGAATTAAAATAAAGTTTTTACCTCAAGAATTTACATGACTAAATACATCATTGAAATCCCTAATCGGAGGAACAACATCTCCGAAAGGGGTAATAATAATAGTAATACAAAATATAATATCTTCCGCAGTTACATTTCTTTAACACTTCCTCTTAACAAGGAAGGTATTCTACAATAGTACATCTGTACAAATGATTGGTGAATCTATATTTCATAGGAATTTCTCACAATTACATCAACATCATAATCATCCATGGAACATCATCATCACAAAAATTTCTGAGATCATCTTGAGCATCATCATCTCTGGAATCATCTCGAGCATCATCATCTCTGGCATCATCTCGAGCATCATCATCTCTGGCATCATGTTGAGCATCATCATATCTGACATCATGTTAAGCATCATCATATCTGGTACCATGTTGAGCATCATCATCTCTGGCATTATCTCGAGCATCACATGTGCTATCATCAATATACAAATGCTGAGCTAAATCACTCACAACATAAAAAAATGATGGAACATCATCATCTTCAACTGAATGCAAGAAATTGTGTTGGAAAGAATTGTCATTGATGTCAAAAGAGTTCGATAATGACAAAGGTATAAGTGATGGCATATGTGATAAGGATGGAAAGACACATGAGAGGTTCCAGCGAGGGAATCAAGTCAGGCGAAATCCGATTGATCTTGATTGGTCAATCCTCTAATCAATCAACATAGAGTCATGGAGTTCCAGTCAACCTATTTAGCAGAAATTGGATGACTAAGATCGTATCAAGAAAATAGATCGACAACAGGGAAATAATCTGCAAAGTAAATGTGTGTGGAAGATAACATTCCAGAGTGCCAAAGTGAAGTTCCATGTTTGATAACTAATCAATGGATGAGGAGGATTCTGCAAAGCGATCAATGGCCCATAGGAGTTACAGAATTCCATTTTGAAAAATTTGGGAGGCATATCCACAATCCACAATCCACAATCCGCAATGTTGAAGGAATCCACAATCCACAATGCAAAAGGTATCCTCAATCCACAATCCACAATCTATAGAGTGCGAAAGAATTCGCTGTAGAAGAAATTATCGAGAAAATTCGAAATCGTTACCCTCAATCTGCATTCCGCAATTGCGAAGGGAAGAATTTTTCGATTGCGGAAAGGTCATTGTGGAAAGATAATTCTAGAAGCACTCATTGAGGAAAGTTGAAATGCATACCCGCAATCCATAATTGCGGTAGGAAGAAGTTTCTGATTGCAGAAAGGTCGTTGTGGAAAGACAATTGCAGAAAGATAATTGCGAAAGGTAATTGCAGAAAGATGTTTGCGGAAAGGTTAATGCAGAAAAGATATGTTGCAGAGAGTTTGTTGCAGAAAGGACGTTTTAGAAAGGAAATTACGGAAGGTCGCGACTGATAAATTAAACAGAGTAAAAAACAAACAGAGGAGTAATTTTGAATTAGTTTATTTATCTATGAAGAATCACGACGAAGATATCTGACTGCTGAATGAAGAGATATGTTTGAGGGTATATAAACAATGCTTTAAACCTTCTAATAAGTGTCTCTGTACATTCAATTAATAGATCAATTGAAGAAGAACATTCAGAGATCAAATTATCATATAAGGGAGGTTGGGAGGCACTAGGGCATGTAACAATCCTGTAAGGGGGTCGTAGAATCCTTCTAGCGGTAGCTGGTAAATAGGGTGTAGAAGCATCCTTTTATTAGTAGATGATAAACTAGGGGGTCACAACCTCCTTCCAGTAGTTGCTGGTAAATATGGTGTAGTATCATGCTTGTTTGTAGTAGCAGGAAAAAACTATTTGTAAAATATAATTTTGTAGTAATAGGAATTATTGGTGGTTTACCCAATTGGGATTCCACGATAAATTTGTGTCGTGCGTGTTCTTGTTGATCATGTGTGTTAATGGATATATTAAAAGTGGTTTAAATTGTTAAAAGTTATCAATACCGATTCAACCTCCCCTCTCAATATTGTCCAATATTCCAACAATTGGTATCAGAGCAGGATCCTTCACTACAACTTAATCATTGGAAGGAATATCTTATTAAAAATCACGATGGATCAACAAGGGTTAGCCACCAACATACCTCCTTTATTTACTTGAGTGTAAGAATGAAGTGCCATCTAATGGCTATTGGATACAAATTTTGGAGGACTCCAAAAATAGAATATAAAGTACTAGATGACGTACCTATAGATGAAGGAGTAATAAGCCAATGTGAGGCCAATGTAAAAGCTTTGAATGCAATTTTGAGTGGGTTAACACATTAAGTACTTGTAAAAGTCATGCAATGCAAAACATCCAAGCATTCCTGGGAAAAGCTAAAATGTGTCTATGAAGGAGTGCCCAAAGTCAAGGAATCCAAAATCCATACCTACAAAGGACAGTTTGAAAACCTAAAAATGAAATAGGAAGAAAATATTGCAGAATATATTCTAAGAGTAGATGAAATTGTTAATGCCATTAGAGGCATTGGAGGAGAAATAAATGAGAAAGATGTAGTCGACAAGGTACTGAGAACCCTTCTAATGAAGTATGACTCAAATGTGTCCTCTTTAGAAGAACGAGATGATCTTAATGGCAATAGATGAACTACATCGGATATTGACTGCCTATGAGCTGAGAACATGACAAAATGGATCATCAAAGGAGGAAGCAACCTTTAAAGCTACATCCAAGATCCAATCTGAGGACCTAGATGATGAGGATGATCTATTCATCAAGAAAATTGAGAGAGGAACTTGAAAGTGCAAAGGGAAGTTACCCTTGAAATTTTTTAATTGTGAAAGGATTGGACATTTTTCTAGAAAGTGTCCTTACCCAAAACAAGAGGATAGCGATGATGAAGAACCTTGCTGCCATAAGAAATATCAAAAGAATAAGATCATATACAAGAAGAAGTTTCAGAAAAATAAGAAAAACATCTATTCCAAAGAAGACAATGAAGATGTTGAAGTCCTATTCATGGGTTTCGAAAGAGAAATCCATGAAGAAGAAATAGAAGATGTGGTAGATATTGAAGAAGAACTTATAAATTCTCATGAAGAATTAGAGAAATATAAAAGGATGTACAAAAATTGAAAAACTCACATGATAGAATTTGAAGAGAAAAACAGTGATGCAGAAAGAATCGTTGCTGACTTAAAAAAATTAGGTGTTAGAAGTTGAAAGGAATGAAAACAATATAGAACAACAACTCAAAAAGAGAATACACGAATATGAAAGGCTTGAAGAAGACATTATGCACCTTAGAAAGAAACTGGATGAATAATCTATCAAATCAAAGTTTGAAAATAGCTCAAGGAGTTTATATGAAATCCTAGGTGTCCAAATACCATCAAGTGATAAATCTGGATTAGGATTTGACAAAGAAAAGAAACCATGATATTCTTCTTGCAAAAATCAAGATGGAAATAAAAGAAGCCATGCTGATGTACTCATGAGCCAAATTAAAAGGGAGGAAAGTAAGAAATATGCTTCTCCCTTACAAAGAACATATATGATTCCTAAAAGACTAGTGACAAGCAAAAATCAATAACTATTTTTAGGAAATTGTTACACCTGTAACAATTTTGGACATATGGCTAGAAATTGTAAACTAAAGACTCCGGTGGAGAAAGGGATTACATCACATACTTATGTCTATAAAAAAATATTACCAGAAATAATCTGAAAGGAAGAAACTATAACTCTTTTGCTCCTCTACGGAGTTATAATACATAATGCTACACATGTGGTAACCAGGGACACATTGCTAGAAAGTGTAAACTAGTAATTTCTATGGATGACACCTCAAAATCTCAAGGAAAAGAAGAAATGATAGCTTGGAAGAAGAAGGATGACGTGGAATGTTCCTTATCTCTATGTTCTACAAAAAAAATCAAAATCTATGGCATATGGACAGTGGATGCTCAAAACACATGACATGTGACCCAACTAAGTTCCTAAGCCTAACAAGGAAGCAAAAAAGAAAATTCACCCTAACAAGGAGATAATCTATCTTCTAAAATAATTAGGAAGAGTGCAATGGCTATTAGAGACAAAACATGAAATATGAAAATGTTATGCTTGTATAGAACTTAAAACCTAATCTTTTGAGTGTGATCCAAACATCTGATCAAGGACACATGTATATTTGATTCCAAGAAGTGTGAAATCAAAAGAAAAGATTCAGGAAAACTTGTTGGAACTTCCGTGAGAACTCCAATCAATGTTTATATTCTAGAAAATGAAGAACAATGTTATATGATCCAAATTGATGAAAGTTTGCTATGGCATAGAAGGATGGGGCACCTGAACTTTGACAATCTTGTAAAAATTAGTTAGAAGGGAGCTGCAATAAATCTTCCAAATATTATAAAACCACCAAATCATGTTTATAGACATTGTCTTCATGGGAAAAAAATGAGAAAAAGCTTCAAAATCAAAGAACATACAACCTCTCAGCGATTAGAAATAATTCACTCTAATCTTTGTGGACCAACAAGGACTAAAATATTTCAAGGTGAATATTACTTTATGTTGTTAATCAATGATTATACAAGGATGACTAGGGTGACATTTCTTAAAGAAAAATTAGAAGCCTTTATAAAATTTAAATCCTTCAAAGCACTTGTTGAGAATCAAGCAAATCACAAGATTAAATGTCTAAGATCAGATAATGGTGGAGAGTTCACGTCAAATGAATTCAATAAGTTTTGTGAAATTCATGGAATCAAGAGGTAGTTTTCAACAACAAAAATGCCTCAACAAAATGGAGTATTTGAGAGAAAGAACAAGATGGTCTAGGAAGCAGCTAGAGCTATGCTTAATGAAGAAAAAATTTCCCGATGGATGTTGGAGAGAAGAAGTATATACAACTGTCTATATACAAAAAAGAGGATGACTTAGAGTAAATAGAAACAAGACTCCTTATGAGATATGATTCAGAAGACCAGTTTCAATTAAATATTTTAGAGTTTTTGGAAGTAAATGTTACATAAAAAGAGAAGATGATAATCTAGGAAAGTTTGATTCTAGAACGAATGAAGACATATTTCTTGGATATTCTTCCACAAAAAGGGCATATAGATGTTACAATCTAAAGTCACACAAGATTATAGAAAGTGCAAATGTAACGGTTGATGATACTAAGTCAAAATTACAAATCCAAGTAAGAGAGGATGTTGAAGAAATTGATGATGAAGAAATATATGATAAACAAAAAGAAGAAAGTTCACAAGAGGAGGATGCTCTTGAAGAAGAAGAAGAAAGAGTAGAAAAAGAAGACTCACATGAAAGTGGAGGTGAATACCTCCAAGATCAATAAAAAATCTCCATCTAGAAGAATACAAAAAGATCATCCTAAGAGACCAATCATAGGTGACAAAGATGTTGGATTCAGTATAAGAAGGAAACTACTATTTAATGAACAAGCCTTACTATCAATGGTGGAACCTAAGAACTTTGCAGAAGCTAGAAAAAATAATGATTGGATCAAATCCATGAACGAAGAGTTGGATCAAATTGAGAAAAACCAAACTTGGGAACTACTTCTAAGACCTACAAACAAGAATATTAGGGGAACCAAGTGGGTCTTCAAAAACAAGTTAAATGAAAATGCAAAAGTGATAAGAAACAAAGCAAGGTTAGTATGTAAAGGATATGCTCAAGTGGAAGGTATTGATTTTGAAGAAACCTTTGACCTGTAGCAAGACTTGAAGCGATCATAATGTTCTTGGCATTTTCATGTTACAAAACCTTCAGAGTATATCAGATGGATGTAAAATATTCTTTTCTTAATGGAGAACTTGAAGAAGAAGTCTATGTTGAGAAACTTGAAGGTTTTCTCTTATCAGAAAATAGAAATCATGCAAACTTAAGAAGGCACTCTATGGTCGTAAAAAAGATTCAAGAGCATGGTTCTCAATACTTGACAATTATTTAAAGCAACAAGGATATATAAGGGGGGCCGCTGACAGTAATATATACACAAAAATTGAAAACAAAAATATGATCATCATTGTAGTCTATGTAGACGATATCATATTTGGAAGTGATCTACAAATTTGAAGTATAAACTTTGCTTTAGAAATGAAGAAAGAATTTGAGATGTCAAGGTTAGGAGAACTAACATTATTTATAGGCTTACGAGTATCTCAATTGGAAAAAGGGACATTCATCTGTCAAACAAAGTATATCAAATAAATGTTGAAATAATTCAAAATGGAAGAATCCAAACCTGCTAGTACTCCTATGGTCACAGGTTGTAAATTGAGAAAGGATGATGAATCTTTAGAAGTAGATCATACTATGTATAGGTCAATTATTGGAATTCTATTATATGTAACAACTACAAGACTAGATGTATTGCAGGCTATAGGTGTGGTTTCCAGATTCCAATCAACCCCAAAAGAAACACATGTGGCTGCAGTAAAGAGAATTTTAGATATCTAAAAGGAACCATGGATTATGGATTATGGTATCCCAAAAGTGATAACTTCACTCTAAAAGCATTTACTGATGCAGATTGGGAAGGAAGTATTGATGACAAGAAAAAGCAATAGTGGATCAGCATTCTACCTTGGAGATGTTTGGTATCATGGCTAAGCAAAAATCAGTCCTCTATTTCATTGTCTACAACATAAGCCGAGTATATTGCTACTGCATCATGTTGTACCCAAGTCATTTGGATGAAGCAGAAATTGGAAGACTTACTTGTAAAATATGAAGACCCCATTATTATACATTGTGACAATACAAGTGCTATCAACATATCCAAAAATCCTATTATGCACTCTAAAACAAAACATATCCCGATCAAGTATCATTTTTTAAGAGAGAAAGTATCACAAAAAATGGTCAAATTGGAGTATATTGATACCAAGGAACAAATTGCTGATCTATTCACTAATCCACCATCCAAAGAATCATTTGAGCATCTTAGGCATAAGTTGGGAGTAATCTCCTTAAAATAAGGAGAGGAAGAGGAAGAAAAGGAAACATGTCAGGGGAGATATGTTGGCAGGGGGAGCTGTCAGAAGAGAACCTTTGTCATTATTGTCAAAGGGGGAGAATGTTTTAATGATTTAATGTTGCCATCAATGCCAAAGGGGGAGAATGTTGGAAAGAATTGTCATTGATGTCAAAAGAGTTCGATAATGAATACGGTATAAGTGATGGCATATGTGATAAGGATGGAAAGGCACATGATAGGATCCAATGAGGGGATCAAGTCAGGCGAAATTCAATTGAGCTTGATTGTTTAATCCTATGATAAATAAACAAAAAGTCATGGAGTTGTAGTTAGCCTATTTAGCAGAGGTTGGATGGCTAATATCATATCAAGAAAATAGATTGACGGTAGGGAAATAATCTGCAAAGTAAAGGTGTGTGGAAGATAACATTCTGGAGCGCCAAAGTGAAGTTCCGTGTTTTATAACTGATCGACGGACAAGGAGGATTCCGCAAAGTGATCGACGGTCCACAAGAGTTGCGGAAAGATATTTACAGAATACCATTTCGAAAAATTTGGGAGGCATATCCAAAATCCACAATACGAAATGTGGAAGGAAGCCGCAATCCGCAATGCAGAAGGTATATACAATCCACAATTTATAGAGTGTGGGATAAGTCATTGTGGAAAGATAATTGCAGAAGCAATTCTCGAGAAAGTTGAAATGCTTACCAACAATCCACAATTGTGGAAGGAATAAGTTTTCGATTGTGGAAAGGTCGTTGCGGAAGAAATATTCTAGGAAAGTCAAAATGCATACCCCTAATAAGCAATCCACAATTACAGAAGGAAGAATTTTTCGATTGCGGAAAGGTCATTCGAAAAGACAATTGCGGAAATATGTTTGCGGAAAATATATGTTGCGAAAAGGAAAATGCCGAAGGTCGCGATTGATAACTTAAACAGAGTTGAAAACAAACAAAGAATTAATTTTGAATTAGCTTATTTATTTGTGAAGAGTCACGATGAATATATGTGACTGTTGAATGAAGAGATATGTTTAAGGGTATATAAACAATGCTTTATACCTTCAAATAAGTGTCTCTGTAGATTCAATTGATACATCGATTGACGAATAACAGTTAGAGGTCAAATTATCATATAAGGGAGGTTGGGAGGCGCTAGGGCAGGAAACAAGCCTACAAGGGGGGCATAGCCTCCTTCCAGTGGTAGTTGGTAAATCGGGTGTAGAAGCATCCTTTTAGTAGTAGCTGATAAAATAGGGAATCGTAGACTCCTTCCAGTGGTAGTTAGTAAATTGGGTGTAGAAGCATCCTTTTAGTAGTGGCTGATAAAATAGGGAATCGTAGCCTCCTTCGAGTAGTTGCTGGTAAATAGGGTGTAGTACCATCATTGTCTGTAGTAGTAAGAAAAATTTATTTTTAAAAATATAATTTTGCAGTAATAGGAAGTATTGGTGGTTGACCCAATTGGGATTCCACGATAAATTTGTGTTTTATGTGCTCTTGTTGATCATGTGTGTTAATGAATAAATTAAAAGTGGTTTAAATTGTTAAAAGTTAACAATACTGATTCACCCCCCCTTTCAGTATTGTCCAATATTCCAACAACTAGTCTGCAAGTGAATGAAAAAACACTCTCCTTATGAGAGTACTATCATCCGCAGGACCATCCTCAATCGACAAGTGTTAGAACCACTCTCAACAAGAGAGTGTTCTTGTCCGCAAGACCATCCTCAAATAGGATAGTGTCCTCCGCAAATGAATTCAGGATCTCATCCACAAATGAATACAGGACCACTCTCCATATGAGAGTACTATTGTCCGCAGGACCATCCTCATCCGAAAAGTGCTAGGACCACTCTCAACAAGATAGTGTTCTTGTCCGCAGGAGCATTCTCAACTAGGATGCTATCGTCCACAGATGAATGCAGGATCTCATCCGCAAATGAATATAGGACGACACTCCATATGAGAGTACTATCGTCTGCGGGACCATACTCAGCCAAGAAGTGTAACACCTTGGGTTTGACCCCATGGTATTATATTGCATATGATGTAAATATTTTATTAAATCGTGGCATGGAGCTACAAGAAAATGCCCCACCATGGATTTAGTGTTTTATGTTTCAGCGATTAAAATCGACGTCGATAGTTTATGTGCTATGCAGGCACAATGTGTTGGAAACATAATGTAAAACACAAATTAATAAAGTACCACAACTAGCTATGCACCACAACGTTAAACAGATGGGGGCATTATTTCACAAGGAATAGGGAGGGGGAACATTCAAAAACTTGAGCCAATGGGGAAAATACAATGTCTATGGGAGAACCCATCTAGCTATCAACCACTTTCTTATCTTATTCACCAGCCACTTAAGTCTCCAAGGAGTTAGTTGGGGCAGTTATTTCCTTAGGGATCGGGAGGTATGGGCAGTCATCAATTCTGGGCGGGGTCATCAGCCTTTGGATGCACACATGCCCAAGGGGATAGGATTCACCCATTACCCATCACATGGGAGAGGAGGGAATTCCTTCCTCACACAACTGATTTTCCTCATACAGGAGGAAGCTTATAGATCTCTCCTTCATTCACGTTTTGTTGCAGTGTGTGTGTGATTCCTGAGGAGATCCACGGTTTTCTCTCCCTCACTTCCTTGGAGATTTTGTGTGTTCCCCATTCACATTTTTGCAGTTTTCTTCCAATCTCCCATGTCTGGAGGATCGTTTTGGCAATGCCTAGCAGAGTGAAGAAGGGACCACAATTTCTGGGCGGTGGTTGAGCCATTTTTACCCACGTGAAGCTAAGAGCATTTGGTGAAATTTATTTTGGGTCCCCAGGGTTGTGTTTACCCAATTTCCTTTCCTGAATTTGGCTCTTGTGATGTTTTCTTCCATGCCCAGAACTTGCAATTGCTATGTATGTTACTGCTGTTTGGTCTGAATTGGTTTGAGAAGCGGAAATGTGGTTTGACTAGCTTGATTAATATAGTGTGAGAAGGAACCTCACAGACAGATCTAGGGGGATGGTTTTCTTCTTTGCACACCCTGAATAGCACTGGAAGGGAAGGCATAGCCCGAGGGACTGTGTAGCAGAGAAGGGGATGCTTCCTTGTGTCAATTGTATAAATGTTCTAGAAGCCATGATAGATTTGGTGTAGGTGTCCATAGCTCTATGGTTGAGCTCACTAGCTTAGCAGTCAACCTTTCCAGCTCCTTTGTAGCTTGATAAACCCAATTGTGTTGGATTGGATGAGTTTTTTTGCATCCTTGTGTTGGCTTGGCTGAGTAACTCCAAGGACCCCTCCATGTTATTGGCTTGTTTCCTTACAGTCTGTGAAAGCCAATGGTGTGTTGGCTTGAATGTGAGCATATGGTTTTTGCTATGTGTGAGCCTATTGTTCCCTAGTGCCTTGTGGAATCATGGCCAACTCGGGGGTGCTAGTGATGCTGAGAGATTAATGAGCACAATGGCCTATGGTTGGGTGGACCACTGCAGTGACGTTGCTAGTTGCGGGCCAAATTCCTTTCAAGATAAGTATTCTTGTGCTTAAGATTTGCAAACTATTTGGCTTATGAATTAATATGAACATGTTGAATGTTTGAACGAATAAATGAATGCATTACTTATGCTGTGTATTAATGTATATGCATATATTCTTATGTTTAATACATGGAATGCTTGTATGGATGATTTGCTTCTGCTATATAATTGCAATTGTTATGCATCTAGTATGCTTTTAATCCAATGCATTTTTATGTTTATGTTCATGGGGCTAGATCGCCCATTTGATAGCAGGAGCAGTGTAGTCACTTCCTCTCCATCATCGGTATGAGGGGTGGGGACATTCCGGTGTGGTATCAGAGCTCATGTTGCAGCTTTGGGCCTCAATGGGCCGAGCTAAGTAGTTGACATAGGAAGGATCAACCTCTGTGTAGAGAGGCAGACATAATTTTTTTTTTCTAAGTGTTGGAGTATTCTCCTATGTCGGGTGAGAAAGCTGGAGCCAAGCCGATACATCGACTGCATTGGAAAAAGGGAGCCGACATGGATCCTAGGGACCATGTCATGAAAGTTAACCCGATTGCACCAATATCGTCGACGAGAATGTCAAAAGGGAGCCGATACGTCGACATAAAAAGGAGATTCGAGTCGACAGTGTTGGAGAGAAGAGAGGAACAGAGCTGACAAGAGGCAGAGGAAGAAAAATATTCAGAAAATTTTCTAAGTCTTTGAAGGGGAAAATTTGCATGTCGAAAAAATTGGGTGAATTTTTCCGATGTGTTGGCTGCATTGGGCGAAGCCGAGTCGATACGTTAGCTACATTGTCTGAAGGGAGCCGACGAAGGAAGAAAGAAAATTCTTCGAAGTGTTTGCTAGTTGGCGGAAAGAAGATGAAGTTTGAGCCGATAAGACGGCTATGTTGCCTTCTGTTTGCCAACATAGCGGATAGAGTAACCTAGAATTCGTCGACAAGGAAATCATAAAAGTTATGTTAGCTTAGTTGGCCCTTGTATGTATGGGAATACATTGTGAGGACTTCTTGAAGACTCAGGTAGAATGACCTGAGCAGAGCAGTATGGTGGTGCCCAATGAAACCCAAGTCAAGAAGCTGCCATGTGCCATGAGAAGGATCTCATGACTGAGAATAGGTTTTGAAACTTCAGATTGCAAGTTTTTCTGTTAATTATGGGAGACTGTGATCTCCTGTGATTGTTTTGAATCATGCTCACCATGGATATGCTTGTCTTGCATTGCTTGATGAATGAAGTTTCTTGTTGATTAACTGTGATTGTTTGGATTGGATGATTAAAAATCATGTCAGGATGACATGTTGTATGTGGATGTCCAGGTTTTGGGTAGCATGCATAAGTAAGGGATGAGTACTCCCCACTTGCAAAAGCCAGACAACATGAGGATGGCCTCATGGTTGCAAAAATATGATTTTCTGCAAGAAGCAGAATTGTGAACTCAGATTTTTATTTGAATATCAATGTTATTGATCGTTTTATATTTGGGAAATCATGTATGCATGGAATAGATTTGAAAATCTATGAATATAATTTTATGATGACATCTCATGTGAACTGCATACTTGCATGTAACGCAGGTGAGATGATGGAAGTACGCCCCTAGAGTACATAGCTTCGCGGAAGATGTGTTTGGGATACATAACTCCTCAGAAGGATGTATTGGGTGTACATGGTTCCTCGGAAGGATGTACTGGGTGTACATAGCTTCTCAGATAAATGTCTTGGAATAGTTTTGGAATCCTATGATTGCAATTATTTTTATGATGACATGTCATATAAACTGAATGATTCTATGTAACGCAAGTGAGATGATGAAAATATGTACTGGACGCACATGGCTACTCGGAAGGATGTACTTGGATACATATCTTCTCGGAGGGATGTGTTTGGAATAGGTTTGAAAACCTATGATTGCAATTATTTTTATGATGACATCTCATATAAATTGCATGCTTGTATGCAACGTAGGTGAGATGATGAAAATATGTACTGGATGTACATGGATCCTCGGAGGGATGTATGGGGTGTACATAGCTTCTCGAAGGGATGTGTTTGGAATAGGTTTGGAAACCTATGATTGAAATTTTATAATGACATCTGATGTAAACTGCATGCCTATATGTAACGTAGGTGGGACGATGAAAACATGTACAAGGAGTATATGGATCCTCTGGAAGGATGTACTTGGGTACATAGCTTCTCCCCCCTACCACCTAGGCACCGATATGCATCACTGGGGACACCCAGTGCATAAGAAATCCGGTTAGACTTATTTCTGCACACATTCACGCCGTAAGGGGATTGTCACAAGAGTGGGGGCTCCGTGAAGAGAATAACCCCCTAGGTATTATGATGTCTGGAAAGGAAGCGCCTGAGCATTGGTAAGCACTTGGAGAAGGTGCTGGGCCCTTAGGCTAGAGATGTCATTAAGCACCTGGCGAGGTGTTAGACTCTGAAGTGGGGCTGATTGGATCTCGGTTGAGAGATGCTATACATATAAGTATTGGATTACTTGGAAAATCCTGGTTTATTTTATTTAATTACACATGTACATAATGATTCAGCTAATATTTTTAAAATATTGTTAAAAAACAAATCCTGCGAAAATGAATCTGACATGTGAATTAATCTGTTATGGCGCCTGGAAAGGAAGCGCCTGAGCATTGGTGAGCATTGGAAGAGGTGCTAGGCCCATAAACTAAAGATTCCATTGAGCACCCACGGAGGTGTTAGGATCTGAAGCGGGGTTGACCAGATCTTGGTTGAGAGATGTTATATAGATAAGTGTTTGGTTTACTTATGAAACTTTTGTTGTTATTGATTTTTTCTTTAAAAATACATGAGCATATGATGCAGCCATGATTTTGAAAATATTGTTATAGATTGCATCATATAGGAATGAATCTGACATATGAATTAAATTCATTGTGGTGTTCGAAAGGGAAGCACCTGAGCTTGATAAGCACCTAGAGGAGGTGCAGGCTCTTGAACAAAAATGCTATTGAAGCACTCGAAGAGGCGTTGGGCTCAAGAACGGAGCTGTCAAACCTTGGTTGAGAGGTATTTTCAGGTGATCCAAGGCTTGCAAAAATTTGGCTACCCTTTAATGCACACCCAAGTGTGGGGTGGGGCAGGGTTGTGAGTGCCATGGTGTATAAAGCCAAGTCGGATACCTCTGGAACCAAACGAAGATACTTATGAAGATAAGTATTTGGTTCACTGGGAAACTTCTTGTTGATTTTATGTTAATATACATGTACATGTGATTCATCTATGATTTTGGAAAATCTTGTGAATACTAACATGGGAATTGACTCATTTCTTGGGGTTTGAGCATCGGTATCACTCTCTCCCAAAGACATTGGAAAATGTTCCAAACTGAGGAGAAGGATTCTCCAAGACCCAGAAAAATATTTTGTGGTGTGTACTAATGCATGCACTAAAGGACTTGGAAGAGTTCTAGATCGTGCCATTGGATATATAAAGGTGCAAAGGAAGCACTACGGTCTTGATACGACTGCCTGGGAACTGGAGGATGCCATGCGATTGGGACATCCATTTTGTTCAATTTTCCAGAGCACTGAGGGTGGTGCCAGTGTAGAATTTTGTTAAATTGTTGTAAAGCACCGAGGATAGTGCCATTGAAGGGGGAGGGGAATGTAACAACCCAGTTTTGACCCCATGGTATTAAATTGCATATGATATAAATATTTTATTAAATCGTGGCATGGAGCTAAAGGAAAATTACCCACCATGGATTTAGTGTTTTATGTTTCGGTGATTAAAATTGATCTCAATAATTTATGTGCTAGCCAGGCACAATGTGTTGGAAACATCATGTAAAATGAAAATTAATAAAATACCACAACTAGCTATGCACCGCACCATTAAATAGATGGGGGCATGATTTCACAAGGAATAGGGAGGGGGAACATTCAAACCCTTGAGCCAATGGGGAAAATAAAATGTCTATGGGAGAACCCATCTAGCTATCAACCACTTTCTTGTCTTCTTCACCAGCCACTTAATTCTCCAAGGAGTTAGTTGGGGTAGTTATTGCCTTGGGGATTGGGAGGTATGGGCAATTGTCAATTCTGGGCAGGGTCGTCATCCTTTGAATGCACAAATGCCCAAGGGGAGAGGATTCACCCATTACCCATCATGTGAGAGAGGAGGGCATTCCTTCCTCATGCAACTGATTTTCCTCACGCAGGGGAAGCTTACAGATCTATCCTTCCTTCATGTTTTATTGCGGTGTGTGTGTGTGATTCCTAGGGAGATCCACATTTTTCTCTCCCTCGCATCCTTGGATATGTTGTGCGTTCCCCATTCGCATTTTTGTAGTTTGCTTCCATTCCCCATGGCTAGAGGATTGTTTTGGCAATGCCCAACAGAGTGAAGAAGGGACCATGATTTTTGGTCGATGGCTAATCCATTTTACTCATGTGAAGCCAAGACCATTTGGTGAAATCGATTTTGGGTCCCCAGGGCTGTGTTTACCTAATTTCCATCTCTGAATTTGGCTCTCATGACGTTTTCTTCCATGCCCAGAACTTGTAATTGTTGTGTATGTTACTGCTGTTTGGTCTGAACTGGTTTGGGAAGGGGAAATGTGTTCTGACTAGATTGATTAATCTAGTGTGAGAAGGAACCTCACAGACAGATCCAGGGGGCTAGTTTTCTTCTTTGCAAACCCTAAATATCACAGGAATGGAAGGCATAGCCCGAGGGACTTTGTAGCAGAGAAGGGGATGCTTCCTTGTGTTGGGTGTGTAGATGTTCTAGAATCCAGGCTAGATCTAGTGCAGGTTTCAATAGCTCTGTGGTTGAGCTCACTAGTTTAGCAGTCAACCTTTCCAGCTCCTTTGGAATTTCGTTACACCTTCTGTGGATAGAAGCTGTTCCTCTGGTATGAATGGTTCAGATCTAGAACAAATAGTCTACAACAAGGTTGGGAAACTTCTCCTAGAAACTACAGACATCTAGAATGCAGTCTTCGATGGAATGATGTGTCTCTTCACCTATGGTGAAAGATCTCCAGCAAAATACTTGTATAAAACAAATCAAAACATAAAAGATCAAAAGTACTAGAACATCATCTATAGATCTATATTGGTGACTAAGGAATCCGATAATAAACGTGCAATATTAGAGATAACAAGTATATGGGAAGAAAAACAACTTTGCATTGATAAATAATGAAAGAGTTTATAACCTGTGCCTTAGTATTGATGCACTCCTCCACAAAACTGATATCTTATCCCCAATAGCTCCAACTTGCTCCTCTATGCTCACTCTTAATGAATCAGGCCAGAATGTCAAAATGGCAGCATGAATTTGCTCTCCCTCAACCTTGGGGTATGAACCTATTTTTATAGGCCTCAAATGGACATAGATGGTTGAGATTTTGGTGGGTGAGGTGGACATGAGATACCCAAAGCATGGATCTCAATCTCACCTGACCTAAGTGAATAGGGATAAGGCCTACCACGAAGCTTTTGATCTAGAAGCTTTGTGAAGCTTCTCTTTTTCACTTTTTACCAAGGGAACCTTTGCTGCTGCTTGATGAAAGAGCAATGATAGGAAGAAAAACTATTCAAACAAAGAGTAAAGGCGGTGCCACCGCTTGTCTTCAACACAATTTAGGCGGTGTTGAAGAAGGTACCGCTCCAATGCTTAAGGGTAGAAGCGGTGCAAGGGTTTTATGTGCAATTTTGACATTTGGATCCGGGTTTTCACTTCAAGATTTGGGAATGAGGGAAAACATAGATGTTTAGGATCTTATCACATGTTGATGATGAGATTTGGGTGTAACATATAAACCCAACTGTGTTGGCTTGGATGAGTTTTGTTGCATCATTTTGTTGGCTTGGCTAAGTAAGTCCAAGGACCCCTCCATGTTATTGGCTTGTTTCCTTACAGTCCATGAAACCCAACGGTGTGTTGGCTTGACTGTGAGCGTATGGTTTTTACTAGGTGTGAGCCTGTTGTTCCCTAGTGCCTTGTGGAATCATGCCCATATCGGGCTTAATGAGCACACTGGCCTATGGTTGGGTGGAACGTTGCAGCGACGTAGCTAGTTGCGAACCAGCTTCCTTTCAAGATAAGTATTCTTGTGCTTAATCTCTGCAAACTATTTGTCTTATGAATTAATATGAACATGTTGAATGATTGAACGAATAAGTGAATGCATTGCTTCTGCTGTGTATTAATGTATATGTGTATATTTTTTTTTTTTTTACAAAAACGGTTAAAATTTTAATTAGAGACTGGCAAAGAGGCTACCAGGGCCATTACAATGCATATTCAGAATTACTATCTTGAGCTTCGTCTCCAAAACACACGTAGATGAAGCAGGGCTAGGTCGAATATTTCTGGATTCTGTATTAGCTGAAATGTTGCAAACTATAGGAGCCCTAATGTTAGGGAATCGGATGATTTGAGATTTCTGCATTGACAATTAGCTGGCTCTTACTCAAGGAGGTGCCCCGATTGGCCTCGGCATCCGCTAGGTTGTTAAGATTCCTTAGCACGTGGTAAGCCCTGTAATTGCTGAAGTGCGTTAGAAGGAGCAAGACTTTCCTATACGTTTGACCAAGGTTGATATCCATTGGCCCTTTCTTAGTATGTAACGCCTTAACAATTAGCCTGGAGTCTCCAAAGATAGTAATCTTCTGGATTTTCAGCTTCCTTGCTTGGTTTAGACCTTGCCACAATGCCAGAAACTCAGCTTGATTGTTGGAGGCGTATCCTAGTCCCCATGCATAGGACAGATGCAACTTTCCAGAGGGATCAATGATAATGCCGCCTCCTCCAGCTTGGCCAGGATTCCCTTTCGAGGCCCCGTCAAAGAAGAGGCACCATTCATCAAGGGCTGACCTCCACTTGATAAATTCCTGTTCATCCAACCTGATTTCCCAGTTTAACTTTTGAGGAGGATTTAATGCTTCGATGGTTTTTTGGTTCAGGTTGAGCTCCTTAAGCCAGCTTTCTTCATCAGGAGTGAGGTTGGTCAAGTTTTTGATGGAAGGCTTAGTACTTAGTGCTTCTGCCATCATAGTCCAGGATTTAACAACGACTTGAGGAGGAAGTCTACTTTCCTCTTTAAAAATTTTGTTGTTCCTCTCCAGCCAGATTTTCCAGCACAGGAATTTGGGAGTCCACATCCATGCGAGCTTGAGGAGGTTTTTCTTGCTCAGGTTGAAAGGAGAGAGTGAATTCCAGTTGCTTATGAACTCCATTACTGAGTTTGGCAGTCTTTCAGCAGCAAAGCCTATCATAATCCTCCAAACCTCTTTAGTGAACTCGCAGCTGATGAAGAGATGCTCCGCCGTTTCTTCAGCATGATTGCATAGGGAGCAACGTGAAGGCTCTTCCCAGCCTTTCCTTTTGAGATTGTCGCTGGTCATAATGCTGTTATGGAGAAGAGTCCCTATAAAGATATCAATTTTGGGAATAGAGGGGAAATTCCATAGAGTTTTCCATGGTGCTGGGTTAGGAGGGACCCAAGGCGTTTCCAAGATGGCAGCGTAGCTAGCAGCTGCAGAATAAATCCCAGATCCTGAACCCCAGCCCTGTTTGTCTTTGGATCTGGCAGAATAGGGCGATTTCCCTTGAAGAAGAACCAACAGCGCTGAAGCTTTGTCCTTTAGCTCTTCCAGATAGTCTCCTAGGTTCTAGTTTTCCCAGGATTCGTGATCATCATTATTCCAGATGGAGATGTCCCACAGAGTGGTTCGATTATTTGCCAGCAGCCACGTTTTGATGTTCTCCAGGTCGTTTAATTCATTGAGAGGATGATCCCCCAGGATAGAGTCCTCCCAAATTTTAATTTTTGCACCATTGCCGAGGATCCACGTGAGATTTGGGATGAAGTGAGGGATGGCTCTTTTGCATAGCGTGAAGATTGGGGAGCCTTTCTGCATTTTTGTGGGATTTTCCAGGCATCTCTCCCTGTCACCTTTGAAGTATTTCTTCCTGAGAATTTGTTTGCTCCAGGTTCTTTTCCTAGTAATCATATTCCATAGAATTTTGCCACCCATGGCAAGATTTTGGATGGCCACATTTCTAATTTGAAGACCCCCCTCCATCTTTGACTTCGTTACCTTATCCCAGCTCACAAGATGGATCTTCTTCTCACAGTTACGACCTCCTTCCCAAAGAAATCGACGGAGCAACTCATTGATTTTGTTGGTTATCGTTTTGGGAGCTAACAAAATAGAACATTGATAAATTGGCAGACGGGTGAGGACAGAGTTCATCAAAACAACCTTACCTGCTTTGTTGAGCCAGTTTGCTCCCCAGGCATGGATTTTGTTTTTTAATTTTTCCAGCAGAGGCAGCCAATGGGCAATTTTGGGGGTAGCTTTGATGTATATGTGTATATTCTTATGTTCAATACATGGAATTCTTATATGGATGATTTGCTTCCGCTATATAATTGCAATTGTTATGCATCTAGTATGTTTTTAATCCAATGCACTTTTATGTTTATGTTCATGGGGATAGATCACCCATTTGATAGTAGGAGCAGCATAGTCACGTCCTCTCAATCGTTGGTATGAGGGGTGGGGACGTGACATGAAGTGCTAGGGCCACTCTCAACAAGAGAGCGTTCTTGTCCACATGACAAGAAATGAATGCTAGGATACACTCGTCCACAAATAAATGTTGGACCTCATAAATATCTATAAGCATACCAATAAAATCAATTGGACTTTTGTATAATATCATACCATTACCATATCATTCTCAATAATGATATTATCATCACTCCCTCTTGCCAAGGAGTTCCTTTTAGAATACACCAAGCTTGTCTTGAAAGTGCTCAAACTTTACATGAAATAGAGGATTAGTTAGCATATCAACAACTTGTTCCTTTGTAAGAACATACTGAAGCTTTATGGCTCCTCTCTGCACCATATCCCAGATGTAGTGATACTTTATCTCTATATGCTTTGACCTATCATTAAACACTAGGTTCTTTGTTAGCTTGATACAACTTTGTTTGTCATAATAAATATCAATTGCATCTATCTTGGCATCAAACAATCCTGCCAGTATTTTGTGAAGCCACATTTCTTCACTAAAGGATGAACATGATGCAATGAACTCAGCCTCAGTTGTACTAAGGGAAACACTAGTTTTATTTTTATTAATCCATGAGATCACACCCGATCCCAAACTGAAACAACACCTTGAGGTGCTCTTTCTATCTTCAACACTTCCTCCCCAATATGAATGAGTATAGCCATACAATATCAACCCACTATCGACTGCATATCTGAGGCCACAATCTAATGTACCTTTTAGGTACCTCATCACATGTTTTGCTACAACTATATGAACATGTAGGGGCTCCATCATATACTGACTCAAGGTGTTCACAATGCATATTGTCCGTATATATGTTTTTTTGTGAACACCTTGAGTTAGTATATGATGGAGCCCCTATATTAAAGACTTTGGATAGATAGGTGTTGGTTCATAAAAGAGCCAAAGCAGAAAACTTATGCATTGAACTAGTGGAAATCTCTTACTTTGGCTTTTCCTTTGATCAGGAAACACCTAACCTGGAATATAGGGACATGTCACGATGTAAGTGTGGACAAGGATGCATTGATTGGATGTGGTCTTAACATATTCTTACCTAATGGGATTGTAAAACTTACCTAAAACAAGCAGGGATTTTTTAGGTAAGATATCAAAGGAAGAAGATACATACCTATGGAGATAGGGTTGAAAAATTGCTAAAGACGTTGGTTTAGCATAGGTGCATATACCTATTTGGAACTCTTTTACAGAGAAATTAAGGAAGGATCTCGTCCACTTATCAAATGAAAATGATTCTCTGGCATGGATTTATAATGAAGCAGGTAGTTTATACTCGACCAATTTGGGTTATGAGGTTGTGCTTAGGAAGATTAAGGCCAACAATCATTAGCGGTGGTAGCATATTTAGCAAAATGAGGGCTTGTCAAAAACTTGCATTATGATGTGGCATACTTTAAATGAGAAGCTATTAACTTGGAGTGAGTTGGTTAGGAGACTCGAAAAGGTGGGACCTAGTATATGTTTATTATGTAGATCAAATACTAAGACAAATATGCATTTATTTGTTAAATGTCCTTTTACTGTGCAAGTATTGTATGAAATTGAGCAATCGATTGGTTAACACGGATCGTGGAAGGATAGTATGGTTGAAGGTTTCTTACACACTTGGTTTAGGAACATGGATCTTAAAATTTGGAGGACTCTCCAATTTTTAGTTTATTGGGTTATATAGCTTGCCCTCAATGAACTTGCCTTTGATGACTATTTCATTCCTACCTTTCAAGTCTCGAGTCAAGTCATTTCCATACATAAATAGTTTTTGTTGACAATATCCACCGAACCGCCTCGAATCATGAAGGAACTAATTTTGGGCAAGACAAAGCCATGGTATTTTTCTAATGGGGCTTGGAAATAACATGATGCATGTATGGGATTTAGATTCAATTTCTATATTTTAGAGACTCATGTTTAATTTCAAATCCACCATTGGTCGATGCAAAAATAATCAAGGGAATTTATATCTTTGTTTTCTCTTTTGAAATATGCATTATAAAAAAAAGTTACATCTTTAGGTCAAAGGAGATTCTCTTCTAACAATCAATTGGGTGATGGAAAATATCATGATTGTGAACAACTCTTTATTAGGTTTGGCTGCTGATTTGAAAAGATTTGAGACCAATTTTCCAACATATTGATTTTTAGCATTTTCAACATTTAAATTTTAAATTTACCTTGCTTAGTCTCACATTCATGCAACACTTTCATTGTTTAGGGATCTTGGTTACAATTTACCTAGAGACAAATTGCCTTTGGGTGGAAAATTAACGAATTGATTTCTAATTCTCATCCCTTACCATAATGTTCCTCAGCTATTTACCTTTCTTTGTTCGACCCATAAAGATGAACTCATCAACCTTGTCACCTAAAATAATTATAACATGATTACTCAATGGGAGGTAAACACCTACTCCATATTTTATTTTGTATCAATATCAATTAGGCATCTATGCTACCCTATTTTATTTTGTATTTTCTTTCATTTTTAAATCCATGTTTCCATTTAGTTGATGTTATTAGCAATAAAGTGCCCTCTAATAACCTAGACAACAACTAATAACACAACCTTTTATGGAAAGTATTCGTTGACTATGATTTGGGATCTTCCTAAGCAAAAAAATATCCATTGCATAAAGTTGCATGTACTATGGAGTGATAGTTAACTTTAGACAACTATTCCCCTTTGTTTCAATTTTCTAATAGACTTTGACCACATTTCCATGGATGTTCATTTCTCTTTAATTCCATTAAATTTCACTTTCATGTCATTTCAAAGACTCATTGTTATCTATTCGTAGTTACATATGCACTTTATTTTATTTTTGCATAGCTTTTCAATTGTTTTTATTGTACGTGCCGATAGGGAATGTACAATTATAATCGATATATGGTCAAGACACTATTAGTCAAAAAATTATCACAATTTTCATAAGTTCTACATTGAAATCATTTTTTTTTTCAAAATAAAAATAATTTATGTCTCATGCAATTGGATGAAAAGTTTGGGTGTTATTGCCGAGCCAACGACGTCTTTCTTGGTATTAGGGAGGGAAACTTTAATTATCTGGTGGTGCTTTAATAATGGCAATGGCCATTGAATGTCATGCCACCGATTCTTCTATCACGCCATCGATTATTCCCAAACTCCACCTCCTAACCGACCTCACCCATATGGCTATGGCCTAGTAGCTTGATGTTCATTTATTCATTGGCTTCATTGAAGCTAGTTTCAAATGACCCAATCCCCATGTTTTGATCATGGGTGAATGAACATAACGACTAACTAGCTTGATGTTGATTTATTCATTGGCTTCATAGAATTTGGTTTCAAATGGCTAAGCAAAATATAGAGAAAATGAAAAACAATAGCATATATAGGTATTTATCACAACTCTTATACATATTTATCTTATAAAAACACATATCACCGACTAACCAACTTTATATTCATTTATTCATTAGCTTCATGGATGGTGGTTTCAAATGGCCAAGCAGAATCTAGAGAAAACCTTAACATATACATGTATTTTTCACAATTATTATACATATTATCTTATAAAAATATATATTACATTATTCTATTTATCACAATTATTATACATATTATCTTATAAAAATATATATTACATTATTCTTACCATAATTGAACATTCCATGCAGGGAATCCAAGGGTGAAGATAGTTACAGGAATCCAAGCTGACATCAATGTTCAACCATATATAGTAAGCAAGAATAAATGACACAGGAAGCCAAGGATGGTAGACAATAGAATTACCTAATAGTAGGGAATTCTCAATGGATGTAGATACAAGACCAGATACCAGGGCTGATTTTGGAAGCAAGTTCCTCTCGCAGACATATGGAAATAGGTATCAAGCTAAACAAGAAGCAATATTTAGTGTTGTTACCATGTAATTAGAACCTCTTTTGATAAAAATGAACCAACTGAACATATAAAGTGATGGTTTATTTACGAAGAATGACTTTTCATGACTTTCACACAGATAGGGGAGATGACATCAATGGATTTGAGGTTGCACAAGAACCTCGCTGCTTGCTTACTTTTACTAGTTTTTCGTTACTTGCAGGTTGGTCGAAGAAACAAGCGGGCTAGGAGAAGAAACAAAACAGGACAAAGGGTTCTGGAAGCATCCCATCGCATCCATTTTCGTCTTCGTTATCAGGCCTTGTTGAGCGAGTCTGGTTGGAATTGTTGAGCGAGTCTGGTTGATACACATTCCAGGGTGGTTGGTAGCATAAGAAAAACATGAATCCAGCTGGGCGTCATTCGAAGGTGCGTTCAACCCTTTCCCACCCAACGCCTTGTTAGACAAAAATGATGTAAATTGATCTAATTAACATCTCATTGAGTTACAATGAAGAATTGTAGCTGAGGGTGGATGCCGGGTCGAGCCAGAACACTTTGAACTTGAGGGAAAAGACCTAAGTTGCCAAGCGTAATACAGAAGGCTGAGATACCCATGGAACATAACATAGATTAGTGATCAGATCGTTTGACTGGGAAATGAAGTATAATTCCATATCCCCAGGATGCATAGTTGTGAGGGTTGTAGACAGGCATCCTACAAAGAAAAACTTCTGAACACAGTGAACACAGTGGGCATGATGGAATGCAAAATAAAAACCTAACCCTAGTGGTTATTTAGTAGTTGGAAAGCTTCAAAGATATCAATGTTTCCATACTTAGCTTGTAGATAAATCATCCAACCAACCATTACCATGTAGAGAATCAAAATCATCGTTATGGACGTCCAAGCTCGGGACTGAAACACAATCATTGGTGGACTTGACAGGCACTGGATGAATGGGATGAATGGTAACACGACTGCATGAAGGCAGGAAATCTCAGAAAAGAAAATGCTCGGCCTTCCAATCCCACTCCTGCCAGCCGCACGTATAGACATAGGGAATGCACCAGACATACAAAGCTAACACGCAATGAAACCCTAGCCACACTCAGTGAAATGATCATTCCTTATGTTCAGTATGGACTAGGAAGGAGGACCAATGTAAAACTAAACATACACCAACAAACACAAAATATATATGCAAAACCTAGTAGAAGGGAACGGATTTTCCAGACATGATGATATCGTTCTTTCCACTGTTAAAAAAATAAATGGATTCAGTCATAGAGTTAACATGGTATGTTGTCATTGTATTAACCCTTTCTGGAACCACATGCAATGCGCACCAGTCGACCTCAGGGGATGATGAAAAATCCATATCATGAACGCCACCTGCAAGCAAAAATTTATACACCTGCAAGCAAAAATTTATATCGTGAACGCCATGTCTCCCTACTGGGACTTGAACTGTTAACAGTGTTGCTTAAACCTCCTCTACTCTTTTGCATTATTGCTCCACCATTAGTTTAAGGAATGACGACATGCCAGAAATCTTGCAAAAAATGGGGACTAGCACTATGAATCTGGTGATAGGAGCAGGTATTAAACTATATTATTTCCATGCTGGGTAAAATCTAGGTCGGGATAATCAATCATTGCAAACTAAGAATCAAAGTGTGAAGGAATGGGATTTCTCAAAGTTGTATCCTCTTCTAGGCTACGATCCTCATTTCATGGTTTTGTATGCCCAAGTGGTTTCCATGCAACAACTTTTGGTGACTCGTGGATGGCTGAAGAAGTAACATCCACTTGCTCTTTTATTTTGTAAGTTGCATTAAAAAAAGCATAATACAATATTATAAAGTACACATGCAAAACGGGTAGGAGCTGCAATAACGCAAATTTTGGATGTTATATTGTAAACATGACGATTATCACTATGTCAAAGTGAAAAAAATGGGATGGTATTAGGAATATGAATGCCGCCAATGTTTCCAGGCAAGTTTTGAATGCACTTTGAGGAAATCTCATTCAAGTCCCCAACGGATGTCAATTTAAATACTAGTACGCACATGAGGGGGAAGGTCATTCTGGTCCCCAATCCAAGCTAGCATATTGTCTGTCCAAAATGCGAATCAGATTAATAAGATAGGTGTTGGTTTAATTCAACCATTCTTCATGAAATACAAACTGGATGAAATACAAATTGGACTGTCGAAACTTTTTTTGGTTTGATATTCAAACTTGCACAAGGATGTACATACAACAGAGAAGTAAAACAAGCATAGAAAAAACAAATACATACTTTATACAATGCTAGATAGGCTAGTAAGTGAGGTTCACACTTGTAAACTTGCATGCTAGAGACATAATCAAAACATGAACATCATTCATAATATTAACATGACACACACACACACACATATATATTCCACAAAATAACAAATCCATAAGTTTACAATGTCATCAGATAAAGCTCCACAATAATAAGAATCGTAAACAAGAAATGGTAATTTATATGGTTAGGTCAAAATGGGGCATTGCACTATCAACTTGACATTCACAAACACCCTCAACCTCCCTAAGTGCCATATGCATGTGCCAATGTCTAGGGTCCATTACAAGACATGTTCACAATGTAACTCACATTTTTTTAAAGAAAAAATTAGAAGTAAAACTCATAACATCTTCCTAACAACTTAAAAAGGTAAGAATTCCTATTAATAAGTCATATTATGGATCAACTATCCATTTCCCAAACAAAAATAAATCACAAAACTCAATCTGAAATATTTGTTCAAATGGAAGAAAATGTGCAATTATCATGAACAAAGACAACAATTACTGTTAATATATTATACCAATTATAGCACCACATCTACAACTAGTTTAATTAATCACTTTTGCTCCTTTCGAGATATCGATATTTTTATTTTTCATGTACTAAATCAAAATAGATTTCACATCAAAATTATTCCATCTTTTAAATTAACAATATTATTTCATATATAGTGACATTTTAGACTTTAAAATTGTTAGCGAAAGCCCCCCCCCCCAAAAAAAACAACCATAAAACATTCATATTATGGTAAAACTACATTACCAAAATGACAAAACACTCAAAATTAACTTTATAGCTCAAGCATGAGTGCCAATTTTACAATAAAACATTTACATAAAATGATATAACCAAATACAATACATGATACTATTCAAGAAATCAATTCCAAGTGCTAATTCAATCTTCCAACCTTCAACCTTTTTTCCTTTCTTGGTTGGTTATAACCAAATACAATACATGATAATATTCAAGAAATCAATTCCAACTGCTTATTCAATCGTCCAACCTTCAACCTTTTTTCCTTTCTTGGTTGGTTTCCACCCAATCATACCCATGTAAAATTTCATTCCCTAGGACCCCATGCTATGTGAGATCACAATCAATATCTAAATCAAACTCAATCCATAGAATATGTCCAATGGTGGTTTTTCCACCTAGTGAACTTGCCATCCACTAACAATGAAGTTCATTATATAAATAATGCTCAACTTCCTTCCAAATCTAGCTCACCATGCTACTTTAGTTCAAGAGTCTTTAACAAAATTTTAGAAGCATTTCTCTAAAGTTCAGGATCCTCCCAAAAATTTGTGGATTTCTCACCCCTCAGGTGGCATCCCACCATTTTTTATTTTTATTTTTCACATTTTCTTAATTAAGTGATCAATCGCCCCAATGCATCAATTTAACCATTTTCACAAAAAATATTTTTCTAAATAAGTATTTCCTTATTTTCTTTAAATATTTCAAGTTGCCCTTAAAAAATGATATCATTTTACATAAACCAATAACATCATAAGCATTACACATGTTTACCTTACCCATAATTAAAATTTGAAAAGTTTAGTTGCTAAAGAGTAGGAATTATGCACCCTTAATGTGCAACCCCCTAATCATAAACATTGAAATAAGGACACTACACCCCTATTTCCATGAAGGAAGTACTCAAAAGAAATGTATTACCTTACTCCTAAATAGATAGGTTAATTATGCTATATGAATTCCTTCCTCACCTATTCTACAAAAAGAGACTAATCCCCTTGATGTATTACCTTACTCCTGAATAGATAGGTTTATTATGCTATATACTTCCTTCCTCACCTATTTTGCAAAAAGAGACTAATCACCCATATCAAGGCTTCCTTACCATGTCCCACACATATGTCGGTGAGTTGGGAAAGTTTCGTCCTATCTCATACACATGCATATCAAGTAGATTAACATAATATAAATATATCATAAAGAAACTCAAGTATTCAAATCACAAGACACCTGTCATGGTTCATGGGTCTTTAAACCATCCACATAATTTATGAAGAGCAATGGAATTGTATCACATATACATCAAACATGTAAAATAATAAAAAAAAGAAAAAAATTAGTTTAATAATGTTTCAATAGTGTACAATAAGTTTTCCATAGTCTTCCAATATTCAAGCAACTCCACCTCAAAATTTGAGAAACATAACCACTATACTGTAAATCACTTTTACTTAACAACATTAATAATTATTTATCATCATATAATTAAATGACACTATACAAATATCCCATCCATAATTTATTAATCAATGTACATGTTACTGGTTGAAATAGCAGTCTACACCATCGGTAAGCATGTAAGGGAAAAACAACCACTGAAACCTCGGTCACTAACCCCCAACTGCTTCAGAAGCCTAACCCTACTAGGGGAGAGCCCTATTCCTATCCTGCAAAGACACTTAAATTCCAAAATATATTGCATGTGTTTAAGGTTAGAGATTAGTTCCTAATGGGAGTCAGATACAAGAGTGGGAAATAAGGATAATACTCCTGCTAGCACCATGTTTTAAAATTTTTGGATTATAGAAGGTTTTGGGGAGAGAGACCTTATCGGAAAATATTGGGAAGGAACCCTTAGAGTTAACGGCAGTGCTAAATGTATTAGTGGAGAAACATTATGTTTTTGGAATGAGCGCCTGCAGGAATGAGGTAAAGAGCGGCATAAATCGGTGGCCCCGATTCAAAAGGATAAAGATCAACGGTAAAAAGACGTTTTATGGATCAAAGATGTCAGGAAAAACATGGTTGTTAGATTTGCGCAGTGTATTAAATGGGAGCCATAATGGAAGGTTGAGATTAATCTAAGGATAGATCCACGACGCCAAAGCATTCCGCAGGGAGGGCATGCTCAGCCGCAGAAGCCTTTTCATATTGCGAAATATGCTAAAGGGGGGAGGAACCGGAGGGATGAAATGAAAGCAAAGATAGATCTACGATCGTGGTGCATTTCACGATTTGAATTAGTATAGAAGGGGTCAGGATTCCGATTCGTGAAAAGTTGTAGAGCCCACCCCGATCGACGATTGCGAAGAGAGGGCGATCTTGATCGACGAATAAGAAACATTCCACAATCAGGAGTTACATACTCGATTGAGGGATGAAGAGTTGGCATATGTTAAAACTCTGAGGTGTGGATGGTCCTGATGAAGGTAATTTGGAGATCGATGGTGGAGGTCGATTTCCCAAATTAAGTTGCACATACAGGTATTGTGGAAGTTTTGACACAAAGACCTTGAGTATAAAAGGCTCATATCACAAAGAGAAAAAATCTATGGTGCGGATTGTATGGAAAAGCATAGAGATTATGCAACATAGAAAATCATAAGCAGGTCTACGTGGAATTGAAAAGGTTTGTCTTTTCTAGGACATTGAGATTGACGAACGTCCCGACTATGTATAGAGTGTCAGCGCCGACCGATCAGAAAACTGTAATAAGTAAACAAGGTAGGCAACCTTATACTCCCTCAATGTTGTTGAAATGGAAAAAGTAGGAGAAATAGAAGTGGTTGATGTAAGGGATAATGCAGAGTCAAGGGTTATAGGTCGGAGGGAAGAATAAAGTCTAGTGGATGAGAATGCTGGGATATTTGATACCATTTTGCTGGGCGAAACAATTGAAACTACTAAGGGTAAATTGGAAGTCCTTAAGGACCAGGGTAGCGATACCTGTGGTGTTTTTAAATCCTTTTTCAATTTTTTCTCTATTGACCAGACCCCCCATTTCCCTGAGTTTGTTGAGTGGTGTGCATACAATTTTTCTGCCACCGAAGGAGTCATCATGAATAGGTCCAAGTCCAAAATCCTCTCCTGTGTCCAGGCTCATGTCATCCATAAAACCCTACATATCCTAGACGATTTTTTCCACATATCCCAAAAATACATAGAAGAGGGTATCGTCCAGTTATTCCGTGAGTCTACTGTAGAAAATAAAGATGCTTTCTTGAAGTCCTGCTCAAAACCTAATGCTGAAATTATTAGTCTGTCTTACCCCATTGAGCTAAATCAATTCAACGAAGAAACCCAGTAGTGCGTAACCCTAGCTAGTCAATTCTTAGGTCTAGATACCAATGGTTATATCGCAGAGTCGTTGTTAACTCTACTATTTGTCTTGAGTACCTGTCCTATCGAACTTGAACTTCCAGGACAATCCTTTCAGTCTTGTTGTCTTAAATTTGATGAATTTCTAGCTGAAAACATTCGTTCTCAGTTAGCTAATTTCCACAGTACCAAAATGTTCAGATTCCAATCCCTTTTGTTGAGGATGTTCCTATCTTATAACGAAGATGATTTATAGGTGCCTGAGCTGGAGATCACTGATGACATGAACAAACACTACTTTTAAATTCATGAATGATCTGATGGTAGAAATATATAACCTTTTCTTCCAAGAAAGGTTGCCCAGGGTATTTCCTGAGATGAGGCAAACACTGCAGCTGTTTCCTAGTAAGAGGATAGGAGACTGGTTCCTGGAAAAATTTGGAACAATCATAAGGATATATGGTTTTGTGCATCAACCTTATGTCCTACCAGCCTTCCTGAATGCCTGGGTTTTCTCCTTGGAATCAATCAGGAAAAGACTCACTGTTGAAGAAGAACACTTTTTGAACACTAAGAAGGGCTCAAACATTTCTTTCCCTTCAGAGGTGGGGCCATACATGATCAAAAGAAAGGATTCCCTACCACTAGTCGGTAACTTACTCAAAGGCATGAGATTCTCCCTAGAACATGTTATAAACTACGACCCACATCAAGTAATTTCCAAAAGGAGAAAAGCTCACAAGAGTAAGCCTTTTGAGCATACTAAAATAGCTGAGCTTAGATAAGCGACCAATTGGGATGATTTCCATAACTCCATCACAATGGATACCAACATAGGAAGAGCCTTTGTCTCACCCCTGCCAGGGGATGGATCTCCCCAAATGGACCTGTCCAAAGTAGTTGCAATGGCTGGGAATATTTCATCATTGGTCAGTTACTCAAGAAGTTCAATAAAAAGAAAGGCTTCCCTACCACTGGTCGGTAACTTACTCAAAGGCATGGGATTCTCCCTAGAACATGCTATAAACTACGACCCACATCAAGTAATTTCCAAAAGGAGAAAATATCACAAGAGTAATCCTTTTGAGCATACTGAAATAGCTGAGCTTAGAGAAGTGGCCAATTGGGATGATTTCCCTAACTCCATCACAATGGATACCAACATAGGAAGAGTCTCTGTCTCACCCCTGCCAGGGGATGGATCTCCCCAAATGGACTTGTCCAAAGTAGTTGCAATGGCTGGGAATATTTCATCGTTGGTCAGTTACTCAAGAAGTTCAATAAAAAGAGGACCTGCAGAGCCCATGGATACTGATGAGGTAGATACTACCAGCATGCCCAAAAAGTAGAAGGTAGAACAAAGACAACAATTGGTACAGGTTAGGAGAAGCAGTATGAGGGGACACATGAAGAAGAAAAATGTGAAAGACAAACAAGAACAAGGAAAGCCTGAAATAGCCAAATTAGAAATCCAAGAGTATGTGTTTGATGGGCAGACTCCAAATAGGCATGCCTCCAAAGAAGATTGGATAGACTCTTACTGAGAAAAGGCTAATAGAACATTTAAAGAGACAACGAAGCTGTATGATGAAGCAGTACAGTTTCCCTACCCAAATGTAGCATTGAAGACCGTGAGGGATCATGCTACAAACACCCTCAGCATGGCCTTGATAGTAGGAAGTAAGGTGTCAGAGGTTGATGTGAACCTCACACAGGTACCCACTACTGATATAATACATCTTAATAGAGAAACCAATGACATATTGAACACTAGATTGCTAAAGGCCACATTATAGATGTCCAAGCTATAGTTGAGCAAAGAAAAAACTCAAGACCTCTTGAGGAAGGTGAGAGTTGAAAACAAGGCCCTTAAGGTCCAAATTTCCAATTTGTAGAATGAAGAAGTACAGATAGATGGAAAGGTAGATAAGAAATCCTTAGCCCAAAGATTTTGGATGAGAAAGAAAAAGAAATCCAGATACTTAAAAAGAAGTTGAAATTCCCTTCCATCCAACTCATTCAAACAACTGAGTTGGCTGAATTTGAGAAAGAGAAAGAAACATTGAACACTGAGCTTACAGATTGCAAGGCCAAGCTATTGAATCTCGAGGAGAAATAAAAACAATGGGAAGGGGATACCGAGCTTCTGAAGGAGTGTGAAAAGGAATTAAAGGCTAAGCTGGTAGCAAAGGAAAAAGAGCTTCAATAAAAATGCACGGAGGCTGCAATTCAATCAGTAAATGTAACTGGAGAGGTAGATACCATTTCTCTTTCTAAAGCAATGTCCCAAATAGGCCTGAAATATACCGAGCTTACAAAGCTAAAGCAGCAGATCAAGGAGTTGGAGAAAGAAAAATCAAAAGAGGAACAAAGGAGGGAAGAGATAGATAAGAAATGTCAAGAATTGACACAACAAAATGCCAAATTAGGCAAGCAGGTGGTTGGTAATATGGCCTTGCAGGGTGCCAGACATTTGATTTTGGACCAAATCATTGCAGAATCAAACAAGCTTATACCTTTCTTAGACTTTGTCTCAAGGTAGGAGAATGCTTTGACAGAAGCCAAGAAAAAGGTTTCTACAGTATAGGGAGAATTGAATCAAAGATCAGCATAGGTGGGTAATAATGCTATTGAATTTCTAAGCTCCTTGTCAGATGATCTAGTCGGTAGGTATGGGATCCAAAAATGAGTTTCTATTATTTCTGGGGCTAGAAAAGTGACTGCTAAACATAGGATGCTGGACACTGTGCTGGCCAAAATCGACATTATAGACCATAAAGTCAAGGAGGTGATCAAGTTGTTTAAGCCACTAGTGGACAGAGGAGTCCCTTTCTTTTGGGAAGAAAAGGGACCTTTATTGTCTTAGAATGATTATTTGGGGAATTGGTTAGCTGTAGATTAGACAACAGTAATTTTCGGACATGCAGCAAGCCTTGTCAGGCACGACAGTCTTTGATAAATTGGTCAGGGAGTTTGAATTACTCTTTTATTTTAAAGCAGCCTGTGCCTCAGTACTTGACATCTCATATACAGAAATCACAGAGCTTAAGGTACAAGAACATGACATGGTCACTGTGACATTGCTTGGCCCTGATCAATGGAGGCCAATTCAACAATACGGGTCGAGCAAGAACAAGACACAGCCATAAAGACAGTAGGGATGACAATGTGAAAGTTCTTCTACAAGGCATGCCCATTTGGAAAGTTGCCTCTGCCAAACTTTGTACAGCTGCCACCAGCCAGAAAATACAAAAAGGACTTTTATGCATATTTTCTCCGAGTAGTCCGCATTTTATTTTTCTATTTATGTAAATTGTGGCAGGTATGCCACGTTTCGAGTTTGTTTCGAGAGGTTCTTTGGTTTGTAACAGATTTTGTCTCTAATGTCGGTTTTAGATACCAAAAAACTATAAATGTACCTCGTGAGAGAGGAGAAAGGGTTGGAACCAATATAATTTTGTGTTGTATGCTTTCAAGAACCTTTTAATAAAGTTGCAGAGCTGAAGTCGGTGTTTACACAGGGATTCATGTGTTGTTTCAAGTTACAGTCTGTTACTTTCTTTCTCATATGAATGTTTTCTAGTTCATCTCCTCCATTATGTTTTCTTTCATGTCTGAAATAAGTGTATAATAGTTTGTAATTCATACATGCTATGCTCCGTCTGTTGTTTTCAGATATCCACTGAAACTTTTTTCTGAAGTTAATACAGAATTCATACTTTAATGCTATGTGTTGATGGTTTGTTCTTCTTTTCCACCAGACAATTATAATTTGACTCTAACTGAATAGCTATCTTGACTCTGTGCTAAATCACCTGCATAAGTTCTATTATCTCCACTACACATCTTGACTCCATCGCCCAATGGTTCTATGTTCTGTTTCAACCAATCTTACAAACAATTCAACGGTTTCCATTGTACATATCTGGCATTGTTAATATCTGGTGAGAGATCCCTCTCGGGAGAGTAGAAGGCCATTTCTCTCTTCAAAAGTGGTTCTGTTGTTATCTGGGAATGAGCCTTCTGCAACCTTTGGTTCAATTCTAGTGTGAACAAATTGGCACTGTTGCTGGGGACGAAGTTGAATATTATCTCTGGGAGAACAACAAGAATCGCAAAGTTTCAAGAAAGATATTTCTGCGGCCAAACAAAAGTTTCTACATTCACAAGAAGGTTGTGCATTTCCTTGGCAACTCCATGTTCATTCAAGTAGTATTACGTGAGACATCCTGGATTTCAAGAGGATACATACGAGAGGTAATCCTAATACTGAAACTTTGCAAAGTGTGGAAAATCTAGAAATAATACTTAGGAATATAAATAAATAAAATGTGAATATTTCTCTGTTTGATACATCATCGTCTCAATATTTTCATAATATAGAAGAATCTGAATGGGGAAATAGTGTTGAAAGATTACTGACCAAATCAAAGTTTGAGTCCGACCTAAAGAAAGTTGAGATTATCCCTAGTAGATTGGAATCCCTTCTTCTTGGTTCTTTGTGGAAAAACCTTGAGACCTCAATGAAAGATAAAAAATCAATTCCCGTTTTTTGGAGAATCTAGTTTCCCAATCCATCACTTGCTCCTAATCAACCTATACCAATGGCAGCTGCCAGGTTTTCCCCATTGGCTCTACCTATCATTTTGCACGACCTTCCTTTAAACTATGCCCAAAGAATTTCACTATATGATGGGGAGGGGAATGTCTCTGCAAAATACCATGTAGGTAAGTTTGACGATTTCATTAATCTAGAGGAAGTGGATCATGAAGATGTTAAGATGAGGCTATTTGCACAAAGTTTGTCTATGGAGGCCAAGAAATGGTATAAAGATCTACTTGCTAGTTTTATCCCAAGCTTTGTAGGATTTTAAACAATGTTTCTAGAAAGGTGGGATGATAAACAAAGTCCGTTACAAGTCCCGTCCCAGTACAATAACCTCAAGAAGAGGGGTTTTGATTCATTCCATGAGTTCTCTAGTAGGTTCATGAGGGTTTACAATTCAATACCAAATGATATCAAACCTTCACCTGGTGCTGCTAAACTCCATTATGATGAGGCTTTTGACAATGATTTTGCCTTATTATTGAGGGAAAGGAAATAAGATACTCTCCCTGCCATGTTCATAGATTCCCTAGAAGTAGAGGCTAATGTGATGGCGTTTGGGAAGATAAAACAAAGAGCAGAGGTTGACAGGAGGAAAGGTAGAGAAGAAATACACCCCACCCTTTCTGCTTCTTCTTCCAGTGATGTAAAATTCGAAATGATGCTCATTACAATAAAAAAATTAATGGACCGGTTGACTGTGGAAGTTAAGCCAGCAAACCGGGAACATAACGAACCACATATTAGAAACCCTAACTTTAGAAGGGCTATTCCTCCTCCACCCCCATAGAATAGACAAAGAGACTTGAGGAATCCAAGGAACCAATAAGAACAACTGATAAGACCACCATTCCCTGAAAACTATGTAGATGATAATGATGGTATAGAAGCTATAGAAGACCATATTCATCATTTTGGTGACCTAGATTCTGAAATCTATTTGACTGAAGAGGAACACAACATGTTTGCACCAGAGGATGACAATAGTTTAAAGGGAGACTTGGAACAATACCATAAGGGGTATATGCATGCCATAGATGATGTTAGAAAAATCCAATTGAGGGGTAGAGATGTTTTGGTAAATAAAGGAGGGTTAAATCCAAATCAGCCTTCCAGCAGTCAGGACAACATAGAAAAAATAAATGAAAAACAAAAAGAGCCTGTGGTAGATAAAGAAATTGGAAACAAGACTGAGAAAGTAAAAGATCACAAACCAACAACACCTGTGGAGCTGGATAAACTTTCCTCCATGTTTAATTTGGAAAGTGAGCTTGCCAAGTTAAATATTTCAATTCATTTTAATGAATTGTTGAGAAATTAGGAGTACAGAAGCACTATAACAAAGATGATTAGAAATCAGGGAGAGGCTCACCCAAATATCCTAGAACTGATAGAAGACAATCCTACTATTATCTTGGGATCTAAAATCGATAGTGTCGATAGTGATGTGGAGGAAGTACCCCCCTTCTACATGAGTTTAAATGTACCTGACATGGTATTACATAATGCTATGTTAGATTCAGGTGCTTCACACAATTTGATGCCAAAGGGGGTGTTGGAAATTCCAGGGATTGAGATTACCAGGCCTTACAAAGATCTGTATTATTTTGATTCCAAGAGAGTTAAATGTCTAGGTCTAATAAAGGGCATGGTGGTATTATTAAACAAGTTGTCATCTAAAATTGTGGTCATGGATGTTGTCGTGGCTGATATTCCTCCCAAGTTTGGTATTTCGCTGTCAAGGTCCTGGACTTCCAAGCTAAAGGGAAGCCTACAAATGGATATGTCTTATGCAACAATTCCTGTTCATAACAAAAAAAAGAGATTGTACAGTGAGAAAAGATTACCTTATGTTGTTAGCAATCAGGATCAACCTAAAATTCATCATGTTTATGCTATTGATACAGACTTAGGGTCAGGGATAATTTTAGGGGCGAATTATAGCCCATTGGCGAATTTTAAGGGGTGCCCAAAAATAGATGGGCGAATTTTTAATATTAAAATGGTTTTTTTAAATTTAATAAATTAGCCCATATTTTATTTTATATATAATTTCCTTTCATTAAATAGCCCGCGCGATTAACCTCTGAAAATCCATAGAACCTAATTTCGCCAAGCCGTTGATGGGAAAATCGTGACATTCGCCCCCGATTTCTTCCGTAATGGAGGTGAAATCGCCAAAAATTTACAGTTTTGGAGGATAAATGAAGACGATTCGCCCAAATTTATGGTAGATAGTTTATAAAT